>JAODAL010049633.1:0-28030 GCA_025379985.1 Phyllomedusa bahiana | reverse complement strand
CGCCCCCCCCCAAGGAGACAGAGCTTATAGTAATGAGACCCAGGGCCACGTAGTAAAGCCTTGAGAGCCGGGACCGCGGCACCAGCGGCTAAGGTGAGGACGGGGTTCAGGCAAAAGAGAGCTTAGAGTTTCTGCTAATTTAGAACCGCCCGCCCATCCAGGGCACACTAGGCAGGCATAGGCTGAGTAAAGGTGGCGGAGTCTCACGGCACACTGCCGCAGCAGGTCCTATCAGGCTGCAGCTCAGGGACACTCAGAGAGATGGTTCTGTTTGAGGTATTCGCTCACAAAAGGGTTTATAATGTCCCGTGGATAGTCAGGAGTGCGGTTCTGGGAAACAACAGGCTGAGAAGCAGGTTTGTAAAGGCAGATTTGAGCTGAGTTGAGGAGTCTCCGGGAGAGCTCACGGCAGAAGCAACCAGCTACATCCGGGTTCAGACCACGCCCCCCTGAATTGTACACCTTCTGCCCGAAAACCGGGTGGAAGATTGTGCATTTTAATAGTTTTTCGAGAACACCCGTGGCTGAAAAGCCGTCTGGCTTTAAATCTGTTCGGTGTAGACTACTGAATTAATTTTCTATTAAAGTCTATGGGGAAGGTTTGTGATTGGTTTTCAGATGGTTAGTGGATTTGGAAACCATGTGGACTGACATTTATACTTATTTTCCTTATGTGGCACAGGGATCTTTGAGCAGTTTCAGGATCCAAGATGCAATAGCAACTATTATTTTTATTTATTTTAGAGAGTAATTGATTCCAGGGCGCTGTACATTCAGGGGGTTACATACATAACATAAGTCAAACAATTGCAATAGTGACAATCTGTGACTAGCAACAGGTACAGAGGAAGAGAGGGCCCTGCCCGCGAAGGCTTACAATCTACAAGGAAGGGGGAGAGAGACAGAAGGTGAGGGGCAGACATGTTTGTGGAGGGTGACAGTGGGGTTATTCTAGGTCGTAGGCTATCCTGAAGAGATGGGTTTTCAGGTTGCTTTTGAAGCTGGTGAAAGTGTGAGAAAGTCTGATGTGTTGGGGCAGTGAGTTCCAGAGTATGGGGGAGGCACGAGAGAAATCTTGGAGACGGTTGTGTGAGGAGCTGACAAGAGGAGAGCAGAGAAGAAGGTCCTGTGAGCAGCGGAGATTGCATGAGGGGAAGTATCTGGAGATTAGAGCAGAGATGTATTGAGGAGAGAGGTTATGGAGAGCCTTGTGGGTCATGGTTAGTAACTTGAAATTAATGCGCTGGGCAATGGGTAGCCAGTGCAGGAATTGGCAGATGGGAGAGGCAGAGGAGTAGCGAGGAGAGAGGTGAACAAGACGGGCAGCAGAGTTGAGGACGGATTGAAGGGGAGTAAGAGTGCTAGATGGGAGGCCGCAGAGAAGGATGTTGCAGTAGTCTAGATGAGAGATGACAAGGGCGTGGACCAGCATTTCTGTAGTGACAGGGTTAAGGAATGAGCGGATTCGAGAGATATTTTTCAGGTGGAGGCGGCAGGCAGAGGTGAGCGTTTGGATGTGGGGTTTGAAGGACAAAGCGGAGTCAAGTGTTATCCCAAGGCAGCGGACTTGCGGGACCGGTTAGAGTGTAGAGCCATTGACTATGATAGAGAGATCAGGTGGAGGGATGGAGTGGGAAGGTGAGAAGATAATGAATTCAGTTTTCTCTACATTAAGTTTTAGGAGACGGGAGGAGAAGAAGGAGGATATGGACGACAGACAATCTGGGATCTTGGACAGTAGAGAGTTGATGTCTGGGCCGGAGATGTAAAGTTGGGTGTCATCAGCATACAGGTGGTATTGAAAGCCATGTGATGCTATGAGCTGACCCAGACCAAGAGTGTAGATAGAGAAGAGTAGTGGGCCCAGGACTGACCCCTGGATGACACCAACAGAGAGAGGGCGAGAGGAGGAGGTGGTGCGAGAGTGAGAGATGCTGAATGTCCGATCAGAGAGGTATGAGGAGATCCAGGAAAGGGCCAAGTCTGTGCTGCAGAGGGATGAGAGGATTTGTTGCAGGAGGGAATGGTCAACAGTGTCAAAGGCAGAGCACAGGTCTAAGAGGAGAAGGATCGAGTAGTGACGTGAGGCTTTAGAGGTTACTAGGTCGTTACTATTACCTTTGCACTTATAGAGTAGCTGCTCCTCTGTATGTAAAATCTTCAAAGCTAAAAAAGTCATAATACCACTAAAAAGGAAACAAGTAAAAATACAGAAATGCATTATAAAAACACAGAAACTCCATATTAACTTGTAGCAAACCCATAACCATAGTGTTTTTTAAGAAGATGCTGGGGAAAATGCAGCAAAAAATTCATTATATTTTTAAATGTTATGTGTGAAACCACCATAATCTTATAGCAAAAACTTTTGGACCTATTATATTCAAAAACCGCATGTGCTGGAGTGAATATTTGGGCGCCTTCACCTTCACCCATACAATCGCACTTTATTATAACTCACTCCTTGGATTATACCAAAAACTTCATAAATTTTATTATGCTGTTCTTGCAGCCATAAAAAGCATTGATATATGCTATGTAGTAAGATTAAAAAGTCATATTGCACTTGCGATTATATTGTGATCTCCAAACGTGGAGTATCTTCAGAAAGTTACCATGTAGTGTTCAGAGCGTGATCCCTCTCAAACCTGCAGCCATAACAGCCTACTCAGGTGAGTGCAGCTCTAAGACTATGTGGATATTTAAATATGTTTTTAATTATTTTCAAATGGACTGCAAAACACAACATATAAGCAACCTGCTATATCTAGAAAATGGTGGTATAGAATAGAATACACAGTGCCCACCAGTGTGTTAAAAAGAGCTCTGCCTTAAAATAAAAAACGAAAACAGTTACGCCTGGTTCAAATCTGTATCAGAGGTTCCAATCAGAACCTCCAGCACAGATTCCATCAGAAATGGCAGAAAAAATAATGCAGCATATTATTTATTTCATTAAAATGATGGCCACCAGCACGGATACCATTGGTGTCTACCATTTAGCTGACCCGCTGAAGCCTCTGCATCAGATAATAAAAATAAGAATAGCTCCACAAAAACTGTTCACTTAAATTGACTTGACAAGACAGAAAATATTTAAAGTGTGCTTCCACAGGTTATTTTATATTTGGATTAAGTACAGAAAAGGAAATTCAAAATCATTGAGCCATAATAATACTAATTATAAAATGCATAACAACAACAGGTTTTAATTATTGTCAAAGGTAGCAGTGCTTTAAAAATCTTGTAAAAATTAAATGCTGCAATATCGAATTTTGAGGAAATACAAATATGTAAGTCTTCTAAGAGCAATTATGCAGATATGCACTCCCATGGCTTAGACTAACAAATTAAACACACTGTTTCACACTTCTTACATATTAAACAAAATGAATGAGTGAAGCCATTACTTGAATCGGAACGTACATTACTCTGCTTAATAGTATTTAATGGACAGCTGATCCCCATCCCCTAAGGTTATGAAAGCAATGCCATTTTACTGATTATATATATATATCACCAATTGTGCAAGTTCTCCCACTTGGAAAGATGAGAGGGGCCTGTAATTGACATCATAAGTAGACCTCAACTATGAGAGACAAAATGAGAAAAGAAATCCCGAAAATCACGTTGACTGATTTGGAAGGAATTTATTTACAAATTATGGTGGGAAATAAGTATTTGGTCAATAACAAAAGTTCATCTCAATACTTTGTTATATATCCTTTGTTGGCAATGACAGAGGTCAAACATTTTCTGTAAGTCTTCACAAGGGTGGAACACACTGTTGCTGGTATGTTGACCCATTCCTCCATGCAGATCTCCTCTAGAGCAGTGATGTTTTGGGGCTGTCGCTGGGCAACACGGACTTTCAACTTCCACTCCTTTGTTGCCCTGGCGGTGTGCTTGGGATCATTGTCATTGATCATTGTCACCCAGCCACCTTCATCTTCAATGCCCTTGCTGATGGAAGGAGGTTTGCACTCAAAATCTCACGATACATAGCCCCATTCATTATTTAATGTACGCGGATCAGTCGTCCTGGTTCCTTTGCAGAGAAACATCCCCAAAGCATGATATTGCCACCCCCATGCTTCACAGTAGTATGGTGTTCTTTGGATGCAACTCAGCATTCTCTCTCCTCCAAACACGGCAAGTTGTGTTTTTATCAAACAGTTCTACTTTGGTTTCATCTGACCATATGACATTCTCCCAATGCACTTCTGGATCCTCCATATATTATCTAGCAAACTTCAGACAGGCCTGGAAATGTACTGGCTTAAGCAAGGGGACATGTTTGGTACTGCAGGATCTGAGTCTCTGGCGGCGTAGTGTGTTACTGATTGTAGCCTTTGGTCCCAGCTCTCTGCAGCTCATTCACTAGGTTCCCTCATGCGGTTCTGGGATTTTTGCTCGCCGTTCTTGTGATCATTTTGACCCCACATGGTGAGATCTTGCGTGGAGCCCCAGATCGAGGGAGATTATCAGTGGTCTTGTATGTCTTCCATTTTGTAATTATTGCTCCCACAGTTGGTTTTTTCACACCAAGCTGCTTGCCTATTGCAGATTCAATCTTCCCAGTCTGGTACAGGGCTACAATTTTGTTTCTTGTGTCCTTCAACAGGTCTTTGGTCTTCACCATATTGGGGTTTGGAGTGTTACTATTTGAGGTTGTGGACAGGTGTCTTTTATACTGATGACAAGTTCAAACAGGTGTCATTACTAAAGGTAATGAGTAGAGGACAGAGGAGCCTCTTAAAGAAGAAGTTTCAGGTCTGTGAGAGCCAGAAATCTTGCTTGTTTGTAGGTGACCAAATACTTATTTTCCACCATAATTTGCAAATAAATTCTTTCCAAATCAGACAATGTGATTTTCTGGATATGTTTTCTCATTTTGTCTCTCTTAGTTGAGGTTTACCTATGATGTCAATTTCAAGCCTCTCTCATCTTTGTAAACGGGAGAACTTGCACAATTGGTGGGTGACTAGATACATTTTTTCCCCATTGTGTGTGTTTGTGTATATATTTATTTATATGTGTGTGTATATATATATAAATATCTATATATATATAGATATATATTATATATATACACACACATACACATATATAAAATGCATTGCTTTCATAACCATTAAAAAGGGTAATGTAATTTTACTGATTTATATATATCTTTATATATGTACAGTATGTTAGCTAAAATTGAACTCTAACATTGACCTAAGAACATAATGACCCAACTGTGAAACAAGGGGGTGACAGCATCATGCTGTGGGGTTGTTTTGCAGCAGGAGGGACTGATGCATTTCACAAAATAGGAAAGAAGATTATGTGGCATTACTGAAGCAAAAAATGTCCTCCAAATGGACAATGACCCGAAGCATACTGCCAAACTGGTTACAAAGTGGTTTAAGGATGTG
This sequence comes from Phyllomedusa bahiana, assembly GCA_025379985.1. Taxonomy (NCBI): domain Eukaryota; kingdom Metazoa; phylum Chordata; class Amphibia; order Anura; family Hylidae; genus Phyllomedusa; species Phyllomedusa bahiana. The sequence continues at coordinate 22,610 of JAODAL010049633.1, read as the reverse complement.
GTAATGTTTTGGAGTGGCCATCACAAAGCCTTGATCTCAATCCTATCGAAAATTTCTGGGCAAAGCTGAAAAATTGTCTCTCTCACATTATTCTGGCATCTGGCAAATATAAATAATTTTGGTAATCCTAATTGACCTAAAACGGGTGAGGTCTATTCTGATTTCATGTCAGATAGTGAGAAAAACATGCTTATGTGTCTTTTTATATAGTGTATGTAAGCTTCTGGTTTCAACTTTAAGTACATGATGCAACAGAAAAACAAAACTTAATATTTAGAAAACAGAAAAAAGTGTTTCAGCTCACCAAGACTCAATAGTATCAAACCAGTCGCAAGGATCAGAGAGTCCCAAAGCACAGCTTCCAAACAGAAGACAAACTTGTAAAGAGTGGTATCCAGGGGGACTGCAGCTAAAACCAAACATAGCTTTAGAAAAAAACTGTAGCTTTATTTAAACATAGTTAAAAAATAGAGACCAACATGTGTACACACAGCATCGTGGTGGCTGTTAAAATCCCCGCGTTTGGGGGGGACTCCCCCCCTTATTTCAGGGATTTTACAAAAGACAAATGTAACTTCCTTATATATCCAACGCTAATAAGTAAGAATATAAAAACAAATAAACAAAACACATTTTACAAAAGTAACAAGGTACCTAATGAACCCCACGATGCAAATAGAGATGAGGAACGGAAAGAGAAGGCAATGAAAAGTACGATACCTAATAACTTAATACCTAGTAGTGAAAAGAATCCGGGCCTTTTGTTGAGGCCAGTCGGAAACCGGGTTTTAAAGGGAATATCCCCCAGGTTTCCCGGGGGAAAAAATTTCTTCCTCCTCATATCCCCTCCTCTAACTGGTTTGCAAACTGCCTCTATACAGCAACATGGCATTCCCCCCAAAGTGACGGGGGATCCCAGGGGACATGGGGGAAAATTGCTTTTTTTAATTTTCCGGAAATATCCCTTCGAAATGGGCCTTTTTAAAAGGCCACTTAGAGCTATAACCCAGGTATTGCAAAAGACATTTACTGCAAGTAATCAAATAAATGACATTGCGGGTGCAGCAGTTAATGTATGATGTTATTTCAATGGTTTTTGGGTTTCCTGTAGAAAGCCGACATAAAAAATTTTGTTATTTGCATATACTGGAAATGTATGCACCTTTTTTGGGCCCACATCGATAAAAAACCTTTGAAATTAACCAATCTTTATCTCTAGATTTGGACTGTGAGTTAAATAAACTCGGGGAAAGAATATTGACTAAAGAAGGAGCTTTTTTAGATAAAATTTAAACCTTGTTTTTTTGTTTCATAGCTCTAAGTTTGGTTGATAAAAGCAAAGGTAAATTTTTTTTTTAATGTTTTTTGAAAACCCTTTACTGTTTTGGGGGAATTTATAAGTGTTGGGGAAGGTGAAAAACCTTTCAGTTTTAAATTTTCCCTTTAAGTAGTTTTAAACTTTTTAAAACGACAAAACATCATTCCTCGTAACTGACGAGACTTTGCACACAGCCTTATTCATTTTGCATGCTTGTTTTGTTACTTACAAATTTAGTGATTCCACTGTAGCTTAATTATGTCTCTGTTTTAGCAAGATGAAAAAAAGTCCCCCAAATTTTTTTTTTTTGATACGTCGGCACACCTGGGCCCAAATTTTCAGAGACGGGTTTGCTAAAAGGGCAAAAGTGCAAACTGGAAAAAAATACTAAAAGGGGAGCTTGGGACTATGGTGGGAACAAACCACACTACAGACATACCTGCAAAGGGAAATGATCCCAAGAGGTTTAGGAATTTTAAAAACATTGCCCCCTTTGAGAAAGGATGGGCAAATTTTCTCAAAAATTCGGTTCGTTGACTTCGCAAATTTTCCGAAAAAAATCGTTTGGGAAACGAATCGCTTAAAAAAACGGGCTTTTTCCCCAGGTTGCACAAGCCTGTAGGGTGCTGTAGAATGTTGTCCCAGGCTTAAATAGGCAGGGGGAGCTTTGTTTGGTCTTCATACAATATTGTGTTTTAGTATGACAGCCCCATGATGCCGCCGCTATTAAATCGCTTCACTCTAAAATTCCCTGGGCACTTTAAGAGGGGAAAAATGACCAAAAAAAATGAAGTGAGAATGCCCGCCTGAAATGTCATGGCAAACACCCCTTTAAAAAAAAAAAAACCCAGGGCCCCAGGTGGCAAAAATCATAGGCCACAGAGTTGAACAGTGCAGAGTGTGGAGGGGACGGCAGCAGCCCCCAGCAGCAAAGAGGTCAGACATTTGGACAAAGAAAATTTCTGGAGGTGGCCCCAAAAAACAGGGGTAGGCCACAGGTGGGGACAATGAACAGTGCAGAGGGAAAAGCAGCAGCCACAGCAGCAGCAAAGGGGGTCAGACAGTGGGACAATGAAAACAGTTTTGGAGGGCAAAAAGGGAGGAGCAAAAAGCGGGAGCATAGGTCAGAAAAGTGGAAAAATGACAGAGTGGGGGGGGAAAGGCAGCAGCCACAGCAGGGAAGCCCTGGGTCAGAAAGTGGGACAATGACATTCGGGGGTGGCAAAAACAGGAGGGAGGCCACAGAGTGGGACAGTGACAGAGTGTGGAGGTTGCACAAAAAAGGGGTAGGCCAAAAGGAAATGGCACATGGGCCCAAATGGGGGAAAAAGGGCCGGCAGGAAACAACATGAGGTTTAGACGTGGCCCCCAAAACATTTGGAGGTTTTGGGAAAAAAAAGGAGAGGGGCCCCCCCAAGGGGGACAATGACACAGGGGTGGGAAAGGGGCCGGGAGCAGCCCCAGCAGCGCATGAGGCAGACAGTGGGGACAAGACACAGTAGGGAGGGCACAGCCAGCCACAGCACAGCAAAAAAGGGCAGACATGGCAAAAGACAAAAGTTTGGGGGGCACGGAAGCCCGCCAAAAAGCAGCAGAAAGAGGTCAGACGTGGCACAATTTCACATGTGGAGGGCAAAAGGCAAACGCATGAGGGGAAAAGAATGGCACAATGACAGGGTGTGGAGGGGCTGCAGCACAACAACAGCAGCAGCAGCAAGAGGGCCCGAGGGGTGGCACAAAGACACAGTGTGGAGGGGCACGGGCCCCAGGAAAAAGCGCAGCAGCATGATGTCATTGAGTGGCACAATTGGGCAGAAAAAGGGGGGTGGGTGGCAATACCTTCCCTGGTAAAGATGGGTTGGGGGAGATGGAGCAAATGGCAGCAGAGGTTTGGGATCAGGCGGGTGGGCGGCCCTCAGGGAAAAGTGCTGGGGGCAGGTAGTTTGGGAACCCGACTTATTTTCTCAAAGTTGGGTGAGGCATTATGGCGATGTAATCTGATTTCCCAAGGCATTGGTTTTGTGGAAATCCCCGGCCGATCCAAAGCCTGATTCATTTTTTTACAAAGGGCGTTTTCCCACATTTTTCCCCCGGAACCCAACGGGTTTTTCCTTGGGGTTAAAGGGTGGCCCCCCCCGCACTGAAAAAAACCCCCCTCTGATTTCCCACACCCACTGGCCCGGGGAGGGGAAAACTTTCTCCACTGCAAACTCGGCAAGGGTTTCGGGCCCCACATCCAGTTTTTGGTGCCCAGTAGTCCCGCGGATATTCTAACTTTGGGGGGCAGAGGCGTCCAAGTAGGCCACCACCGGTTTGGGTTTAGGGTCTGCTCCAGGTCCCTGCTGGGGGACGCCCCCCTAACCAGGCAGGTTAAGGAAGCTGGGTCATTAAACGACTCCAGACTTAGGTTGGCTGATTGGGGCTGGAAATGCTTACCCCGCCACCTTGCCACAGCACTGCGGCAGTAGTACGTGAGGCTGAGGAAACCCCCCCGGGCCCGACCTGTCAGAGGGGGGACGATGCCGACCCTAGGGAGCAACCAACTGACTACGGAGGATTTCTCTATAGAAATTTGAGTTTTGTCCCCCCCTCTAAATAGCTGGGAAAAAGGCTCCATTTTGGCCCGGTAGCGAGGGTCCAATAGGGTGGAGAGCAAGAAGTCATCCTCTGCCGGATGGTGACTATTGGCTGTCACTAGCCGGGCAAATCAGCATGCGCGGGCCATCTTCACAAGTGACTCCGGGGGACTCCCTGCCTCAATCTCCACTGTGTACTTGCCACGGTGCTTGCGGTCACTCCTGTCTTCCTCATCTCTATCTACCTCCTCCAGCTGCTCCTTTCTCCTGTCACCTGGGTAGAAAATCCACTGATTTCACCAGACAATGCTTCTGCTCCAATGTCTCCTTCCTCCTTCCCAGTTTCAGTCCTCACCAGACTCATGTGGCCACGAGATGTAGTCGCCACGTCTCCAGTACCCCTGCCAGACAGATTTTTCAGCATCTGTTCCAGGACATGAAGCAGGGGAATGACAGTTATTCATCCCATAGGTCCTGGCGACTGACAAATAACGTGGCCTCCTCAAATGGCCTCACAAATGGCAGGTGTCACGCATGAGTTGCCACTGGCTGACATCAAAATTACACAGGGAGTATCCTGTCCGCCTGGATCATCAAAAATCGTTAATGGCCTTTCTCTGTTCATACAGTCGGTCCAACATGTGAAGGCTGGATTTCCAACGGGTGGAAACATCGCAAATCAGCGTGTGTTGGGGGAGGCCATTCTGCCGCTGCAACTTGAGGAGGGTGGAAGACTTCAGGAACCTTTTCACAACCAGATTGAACACGTGCGCCATGCAGGGTGCATGGACCATCCCTCCTCGGGGCAGCGCGGACACCATGTTCCTCCCATTTCCGCCCACCAGGGTTTCCGATTTGCAGTTGGTGGGAGAAAGCCACACATTGATTTCTTGCTGCATGACGCGGGGCCCCCTGGTGACTTCGTTCGCCGAGGAAAGCCAGGTGTGAACTGCGTAACCGCTGTGCCCTTCAATGGGTTTAGGAGCATACTTGTGGGGCTGAGATGGTGGTGGTGGGGTGGAGGGGGGCGGAAATTGGCGCAGGAGCGCGTTTGACAACGTGGAGGGAAAGCGCCGTTCCCGCCAAGTTTTTGGTGTGCCTTGGCAAAAGCAGATTTACCCAGTGGGCCGTAAAGGACTTTTATGGCCCCTGACCCTTTGTTTCACTCCCATGTCCGCATGGTGACCTGGAACAAAAAGATAAGCTCAAGGACTGGTTCACCTTTTTTTACAATTTGTGAAGGGCGGTACTGCCCTTTTTGGAAAAAAAATTTTCGGGGTTGGAACACTCACCTGGCCGGCCGGCCCTTAAAAATTTGAACGGTTTAGAGCACCTTTTGGGAAAGGGGAAAAATCAGTACCAACAACTTGGACAGGAGCACGGCCAGCTTCTGCCCTTGGATGGTTTTAACATACTGTTGTCAGCAATCCCCTTTGAATACCGGCCCATAGTAACAAACAAGCACTGGGCCAATTTCAAAATAAATCTTCCCTTTTCTTAAATTTTACCTTTTATCCATTGCTTTTCCACTCCTGCTGTTGCAGCCATACCACCCAATTGAGCCCCCGGTTTCTCCAACCACCGGATGGTGACACTCATGTGTTACGGGGAGGGGTAATTTTTCTCCCGGCCCCATTCATTTCTGGGAAAAGATTTAACAATACCTATTTGGCTCCTCCTTGTTTTTCAAAGAAGCCAAAACCCCGATACGATTTTTACTGCAAAGTCCAAGGGGTTTAACTCTAGCCGCTGCCCAGTGGAGTGTGCCGTTTTTTGGAAAAGGGAATGGGGTTTTTACCTTTTCCGTCGGCCCTCCCCCCCATGCGCTACCTTCTTCACGGCCACACCCCACTTGTGGCTGATGCTCCTTTCGGCCCACGCCCTCTTCCCCGCTCCCCGGCCCCAAAGGGGGTCGGCTATATCATCATCGATTATTTGTTTCATCTTAAAAGCCCGTCCCCTCCCCCCCCTTTTTTGGTTGGAGCCCGACCCCCTCAACCTGGCCTTCCCATGCCCCTCCCACACTATACTTTGCCGCCTACTGCAAGAAGCGGGGGATATTGGCCCATTTCTTCGCTGCCAAGAGCTGCTGACTGTCCCTCAAATTGTTCATCCTCGCTGTATAGTGGCGCTGAGCCCAGACCACATAGTAGATCTCTGGCTGAGGGAACCGGATGGGACAGAGGCGGGTTGAGGACAGGTGAGGGCCACTGACCCGCTCCCGGGTCATGCCAACGTTCCCACCGGGGTTGTCAGATGTCATCTGGGAGGAAGTGGATGAACTAGTCAACCAATCAAGAACCCTTGGGTTGCTGGTCAACACATGGCCGCTAGATGACACCGGCAGTTCTAGCCTCCGGTGCCCCCTGCTGTGACTTTTCCCCTTTTTTGTGTTTGTGCCCGGGGGGCCTGCTCCAGGAATGTTTTTTGCCACTGCACTCGCATGTAAAAGAGCCTCCCAAACCTCTCTGTCTGACATATTGTTTTTTCCCTAAAATGTAAGATCTGTTAAATGAAAAAAACGGTATTTAAAAAAATTTCCCCAAACCCCGGGATTTGCCCTCCAAATGAACAGTAACGCTTGGAAAAACCCTTGGATAAAAATTGCGCTCCACAAAGGCCCAAGGAAAAAAATTTATTTTGTATGTCCCTTTTAAAAAAAGCTGTGTATTTTACGGGAAAAAAAAAAGCACAAACAGGCTTTTTTAAACCCTTTCAAAATATGAATTATGTACATTCAAATTTTTTTTCCTTTGGCGTTAAAAAAACCAAAATTTTTTCCCTTTTAAATGACTACAACTAAAGAAAAAATACTTTTTTTAAAACTGTGCCCGCCCCCGCCTGCGGCCCCGGGACACCCTCCTGACCCCGTCCGGGGGGTCCCTTTAGCTCACGGATCGCCGTTTTTTGAAAGATCGGGTATTGGCACATACAAAAAGGCCCAATTTTTGACTGCAGGTTTTGGGGTTTCCCTTGGCCTCAACCCAGTTTATTCGGGACCAGCTTTTGAAACAAAATCCTGGGCCCCTTTTGGGCCCCCATTTAACTACACAAAAAAAAAAGGGGCCCCTGCCCTATGGTATTCTGGACCAAAGTCCAGCATAAAACACAGAGTACTCTCTCGTAGTTTTTTTTTTCCCCTCAAGCCTGCGGGGGGCCCGGCCCCTCTCTCCGCCCCTCTGTGCCTACCAGCTGGGCAGCCCCACCCCCCCCCCTGTTCCCCTGTAGTAGGGGCCTCTTATCCCCTTCCCGGGGGTTTGGGCCCAAAAAACCGGGCCGGGGAATGTGGGAAAGGCCTCCCACCCAACGTTTTACGCCCGTCCCGGGAAAGGAGACCCATACCTGGTGAAAGGGCAGCCTTTTAAGTTTCCTGTTTTCTTTAACCTATTTTTCATGAAACCGCAAGTCCCCTTCCCCCACCAAACCCCCAAGGCTTTCGGTGGCACGTTTGTAGCAGGTACCCTGCTGAAATTAACTTAGTGGCGGACCTGAAACCCTTGCACACATTTAAACCCCGGGCCACATACCCCCCCCCTCTGAATAAGGCCGTAGGTCTTTTTCCCCCTTGTCCCAAATCCCCCCCTCCGGGACCCAAAAGCCCCCTTTTTTGGGGGCCCAACATTTTCCCTTTAATTTTTCAGGGGCAGGGGGGAAATTTTTCCACCCCCCCAAACCCCTCTGTTGGGGGGCCAACACCTTTGCATCGGAAACATTTTGGGGAAACCCCAATGTTTACTCCCCATTACTTTAGACGTCAAACCCCATGATGCTCTGCTAAAAAAGTTGTTAAAAACCTTTCACCTGCTTTGATGCCCCTTTCCAGGGTTTTTTTGTGAAACCCCCCAAAAAAGCGCTATCGGTCTTGTAGTCTTTTCCATCCGGTTCCCCCTGGCATTGCCCCCAACTGGGCAAAGTTTTCACTATCGGGGTTCACATCGGGCAAAAAGGCCCCAGAAACCCCAAATAATGTACCAGAGTTTGAAATAAACAGCACACTGTCAGGGTTGTTACCCAAACCCAGGGGCCACTTGGCGCGCCCCGGACCCCAAAACCCTTTAAAACCCTTTTTTGTCTGCGGGAAATTTACAATTCGCCCTAAACTTCTCTATGCCCCAATTTCCTTTTGGGTCCCCCTTTTGGCCCAAAATCTCCTCCCTTTTTCATTTTTACTAACCTCTAATTTCTTCTGGATTTCCCACCCACCGTGGTATATGGTAATTTGTGCTACCCAAAACCCTGCTGGTCATTAACCCCAAAAGGGAATGTGGGGCCCTGGGCTACCTCTGGGAATCCTCTACCGTATTTCGGCTTCTCTACCAGGTGAGTTTTTTAATTGTCTGGGGACCCCACTTGTCCCCTCCTTTCACTTGACGTTACTGAATTTGGGAAGGGACCTTTTTCATGGCCTGTTTCCTTTTTTTTCAAAATATCCTTGCTTACCACAGGGGGCCCCTTAGTATTTCACCTGGCTTTACAGCCCCAAACGGTTTTTGAACTTGTGGAAACCCCTCTGTGAAAGGCTTACATTTCACTATGGGGGCCACAAACCAAGGGCTTTATTCCGCCATTAAAAACCTCACCCCCCAATTTCAGAAGGCATGCTAAGGGTTTTTCGGCGTCCCCTTGGCAACCCCTCTATAGGGGCTTTGTCTGCCATGATGCCCTTTAAACCTGGCACCTCCCCGGGGACAGGAGGATATTTTTCCCCATTTGCACACTTCTCACTGGCGTTTTAGCAGCAGCACTCTTTTATCTTTGGGTGGAGATTTTTCCCCCTTTCAACCCCCTTTATCCCGTCTTAAGGGAGAACTCTCGTTTTCGGGGGGGATATTTTCCTATATTTTGCCCCAAACCATCAAATTCAAAAAACGGGGGGAAAGGCACTGGCAGACCCATTTTACAGGGGAACATTAGTAACCCCGCCCCGGGATTCCCTTTTAGTTCTCCCATCATAAAACCAAAACCCGGCCGTTTTCATTTAGGAAAACTCGTCCCCCTTTTTTGCCTCTGTAGGTTCAGCGGCCCATCCGCGGGCCAAATGGCCCCCCCTGCCGCTCCCAAAAACCCAAAGGACAAAAATTCCCTTCGGTTACTTTTAAATTTGTTTCTCCATCCCCTTGTAAGGGGGATTTATCGCTCCCCTCAGAACCAGACCCCTTTCTTTACCTTAGGGGGGTTTTAAAACCCCGGGCTCCCTGTTTCCCCACTAGGGTTAAAGTTAAACACCCTCCTATGTGGTTTTCTGCACCCTCACCCCTTTCCCAATCACTGCGTCTTTGTGACCAGGGCGAAAAAAGCACGGGGCATACAGAAATTTTTTGGGGGAAAGGGTGAAACCCGTAGTACTACAAATTTTCAGCACAATTTTTTTTTTTTAAAACCCGTTTTAAACCACTTCATTTTGGAAAAAATTCTTCTTCATCAGAAATCTGTACCCCTTGACACAGTACAGCATTCACCCCCACAACTGAACTGAGACTTTTCCCCGGGGAAAGGCGTTTCTCTTTAAGAAACCCACATTTGCGGGTTTCCCCAATTGGGAAATATGCAAACATCTCTCGGGGGCCCAAAGGGAGCAAAAACATAACTGTGGCTATCCCTTCACGGGAAACACGCCCCTGTGCAAATTGGGTGCTCCCCCTATGACCTCTGGGGGCACATTTGAGCTAACCCTCAGCTGCACTTGCTGAAGTGGCTTTAGCAGCGGGGTTCACACAATGCATTAACTGGAGCTAACTCTGTCCCCACAGCCAACATCCCCTGCCAGGCTGTTGGCCGGATCATGGATCACAGGCAGATTTTTAAGACATGAGGTAAAAGCATATCATTTCCACCACAGGAAATTACAGCTTTTAAGGCATGAGCCCACAGTTCACAGTAATTCTGCTATCAGCTTCCTTCTCCTGTTCAGGCTGCATGTCCGGGCTTCCATTTAGCCCAGCCAAGTCCTCACATAGGTCATGCACATGACCTACAGTCCCCCAGAACGTAACAATCCCACTGGAGCAGTCTTACCAGGTCTGTGACGAGTCCCCCACCCGGGGGAAAATGGTATCTGGTTCGCTTGGAAAACTCCCCTGCTGACTGTTCTCATCAGCCATGGGTGGTGCTTCATCCACCGGAACTCCAGCACTTTCAGCTGTGACCTCTCGGGTCTCCCCCTTTGAGAGGGCAGTCAGGAGCAACCTCCCCACTTGTGGCACCTCCAGCACGGCTCCCTCTGCTGGATGGTGGTTACAGGCTCTGCTGATGAACATGGTTGCCCATGGCAACGGCAGCACGTAGTTCCCTCAGTGACTCCGTGTCTCCGGGAAGTGGACTCCTTTGATGGACGACACTGCTCCTGGTCACAGGGACCAACGCTCAAGAAATTTCGTCAGGTCGGTTGCCCGTAGCAACGGCTTTACCCACTTCTGGCTTTGATCCTCCTGCACACAAACAGTCCTTGTTAACCCCAGACTGGCCAAAATTCCCTCTTCATTTGGGTAATCTCTTGGTCTTGCAACAGATCACAGTACACCTCTGGGGTCTGCCAGTTAGATAGGGCGCCAGGGACATCTGCCCACTGCCTGGTGGTAGCCTTCACTTACTGCCACCCGCTCAAATGCAGCGAGGAAGACCTTCACATCTTCCCCAGCGGTCATCTTCCACATGCTCTCAACCCCATCCTGAGCAGTCTCCATTGGTGACACAGCCTCCCTTTTGGTATTCAGCTGTGCCGGAGCTCAGATTGCATGCTCGCTGCTCGCTATTGCTGGGCCCACAACTTGTTCATTCTCCAGCTGCTGGGCATTCGCCTCCGCAAGGTATTTAGCCAGCTCCTCCAGGGCCAATACAACAGTAAACCACTGTCTCTTGAAACCACTAAGCAATTTTAGGCTTCTGGCCCTTTAAATATCGCTGTGCCAAGACTCCACCTGCCACCTCATTCAAGGTACCAACGTCTTGTGCCACACCTTTTGCTGCAGCAAACTTTGAACTTGTGCCACTCTTGCAACAATATCTTGCGCCACTGCCCCCGCCACTTGTCTGTAGGCCCTTCAGGCACCACCTGTGTCAATACTTCAATTTAACGTGCCAGCCTCAGGCCCACAGCATACCTCCACCCATTGTGAACGCCTCGCCTGCGTCCGGCGACGCCCTCCTGAGCCGTACCTTGGGGGTCCTTTTAGCTCACGGATCGCCGTCTTTGTAGATCGGTATTGGCACATACAATAAGGCACTCATGACTGCACAGGCTTGGGTGCACTGGTCCTCAACCAGTTTGATTCAGAACACAGCTATTGCAAACAAAATCCTCGCCCGTCCTGCCACTAAACTACACATAGAAATAGACCCCTGTTCTATCGTATTCTGTACCTACGTCCAGCATCAACACAGTGTACTCTCTTCCTCGTACGTTATTGCTCCCACAAGCCTCTAGGGGCCAGAGCCTCTCGCTCTCCGGCTCCTCTGCTGCACTACCAGCTACGCAGCAGACCACGCCCCCCTGATCACCTGTAGTAGGAGGCCTCTTATAGCCCTACAGGGATGGCCCAAAACCTGCCTGGAACGTGGGGACGGCCTCCCACCCAACGCTACGACCATCCGGGAAAGAAGACCCCATACCTGCTCTAAGGCACATTCTAGCACCTGTGTCCAGTAACCTAATGTCACTGACACACCAGCAAAGTCTACTTCCTCCCCGCACTCTAACCCAGATATTCGGTGGCACGTATGTAGCAGGAGACCCAGCAACCCCTGCTGAATTCCACATAGTGGCAGAGACTGCAACGCACACAGACCACTCGGCCACAATAATAAATATATATAATAAATAAAATATATATATATAATATATATAATAATATATATATATCTATATATATAACTATATAGTAGGGATTAGGTTTCGGTTTTGTAATCACCAAGGTAGACCGGCACAGTTCGCAGGCACAGAAGTCCAGATGAACAAGAAAAGTTTTGTATAAACTGACCCGCAGCCAGTATTTATTGTCAGCTTGTGGTACATAAAGCAAAACAAAGCACAACAAATCCAATGCCTGCCAGCTCTAACAAAACACAGTATCCTACTCTATCCCAGTCTGGCCTAACACCGGATCACTGTCACATGACAGGCATGACCATACCACAAGCAAATTGCTCCCCACAGGTTCCTATCAGTATGACCAGTTTCCCAATCTGAGAGAGCATTGTCTGCACTTCTGGCCTTATATGAGGCTAACACACCGAAGATTAATTAGACAGCCCAAGACCCAGACAGTCCAGGTAGAGTGGGGGCCCACCCTCGCTTTCCCCACTCCAGCAAACCAGGCCCTTGAAAACAGTTTACTTAAACCCCAATCAATAGAGATCTTAGATCTCTGACACTTCTAATTCCCTGGCTGCGTTTTTACCTGACAGACACATGAGGAAACTCTTGGGGCAACTATGTCATTCCCTCTATGACCAGTCCCGACCCTCATCACTATATATTATATACTATAAATATATTAATATATATATATTATATATATAAATATATATATATAAATATACTATATTATTATATATATATAGAAAGATAGATAGATAGATCTATTCTAAATATATATAGTAGTATATATATAATATATTTATATATATATATATAAATAAATAAACAAAAAAGGAAAAGCATATGACTCACCATGCGAACCGCGTCATCGGGCTTTTTTTATTCTATTTTTTATAAATTGAGAACCTCATCGTCATCCTATTTTTAATATATTATATTATAGCTTACTCCTAACTCAGGCATCGCCTTTTATAGAACAAACGCCGCCGCAACCTTCCTTGTTTTTGTTTTATTCTATTTAATACCACGGTGGTTTAACTGCACATGGATCCAAGAAGACGCCAGGCAGTCGTAACTAACCGCACCACACTGTACATGGAGCTACTAACTATTACGAGAGTTTGTTCGCTCGGGCCCTATTGCACAACACATAGCGTGAGCATACTATTAATCCTAGCACGATTATATTATTTATAACGATTACTTTCACTAGTTGTGCTCCTTTTGCTTCTCTTTTACATATATATATAAATATAAAATATAGTATATTAAATTATAAATCTTATATATAAAATAATATATATATTTTTCTTTTTCCAAAGGCTATACTTTCCTATATTTGTTTACACTGGTTGTAGTATATGGCTATGTGATGACATTGAAATATCTGTCTAATAAAAATGTACTATTGGAAACAAGCATAAAATCCCAAGTGGTTTAAAACAAATTTTCTGACCATGAAGACTGCAAAAGATATTTCTTATTTAGCTACAGAATAAGTCTGTGAGGAAAAATGCATTATATAAATTTGACAAAGCTATATCTATATCAAACATTAGAATGGGAAAAAGTCTTTCACATGCACACAAAGGCCATATTGTTTCTAAGTTCAGATTCAAACTGTCAATCAGAATCCATCTATGCCCTCATTCTTTTTAAAAATGGTTCAGCAACATGGTTGCTGGTTCACATAACATGCGCAAAATATTTTCCGTAAATGCCTTACTACTCATTAAGGATCTTAATGGAACAACATGCTATATTTAGTTGTGGGTCCACTTTGTTATCTTGATTGCGGTCTACATAAGTCTTCACCAATCGATTAAATTAATCTTTTTATATCTTTTTTTTCTTCCTGTAAAGGGGATACTTGCTTTTTATATGTCTTAATTTTTAGAATTGCACTTTTTTGTTAAAGGGTTCCTTGCTGAGACCTCAGGTGATGAGCTGTATAACTTTCCTGCAGCGCCTACCCAGGGGAAACTTAGTATTATACTGTTCAAATCACTGGCTTGTCTGTGTAATGCACAATAGGACAGATCCTTAGAGATACTCCTTGTAGCCACTCTCCAAAGGTGAAGATAAAGACAAGGACACTCCATGTTAAGTGACTATTTGCTGAAGGGTATATGAAAATTAGGCAACTCTTTCAGTCACAAGTTAGACAGAGTTGCATAGCTATAAAAAGTGTAGAGGCTCCAGTCCTAACTAGGCCCTGGTACCTGTGGAGACGGAACAGCCTCTCTGTCTCATAAATTAAATTATACGTTATCTTTCCTTCCCAAGACAACTAGTAAGGGAGCTTTCACACGCAGCACTTTTGGTGCATTTTTGACGTGTTTTTGGATGCGTTTTTTTGTGCACAAAAAATGCATAAAAAAACCGCACCAAAAAACGCTCCATGTGAAAGCACCCTAACACCTGCACCTTAATAAACAATAAAATAATAATACAGTTACAGAAGAAATGGTTAATGTTTAATCATATATCATATATATCACTAGTTCTTCTTCACCATGAGACCACCAGACATATTAGATATCACCTACTAAACTACTCTAGGCCAACAGGAGGATGACTGTTACTAACCCTGAAACCACTTCATGAAAAATTGGATGATGTAATTTTCATAAAAAATTGGCAAAGTCCATATAATCAAGAACATTTAACTGCTTCTATTTTAAGCACTATAGGACTTGGAAATCCTTTGTACAAGTCCAAGCCATATATTAAGAATGATTGATAGATCAGAGGTGGGTCTAAAAGATACTTTAGTTGTACAATGAAGACACTTTGGGCGACAAGTATGATTTTTGGCGCCCAGGCGCCATTTTTTTTGCACGCATTTGTAGCATAGAATGCGTCTGAATCTATGAACGTGTTCTACTGCGGGTCATAGATTTAGCACTTTCTAGCTGAAAAGCAATACTTCTGGCTCAGGTAAACCACTTTTAAAGTGGTCTACCTGTTCCAGCAGTAATGTGCCTGCATTTGCCGTACTAAAGATATAAATGTGTAGCTTCGTACAGTTGTGGTGCAACATGCCTCCAGGATGCCCACCAAACTCAGGCGCAATACAAAGTGCCAGGAGTGTTTTGTAACATGCCTAATATTGGAGTGCACCTGCTTAAAAGCATAGCAAATGTTTTCAGCCTGAAAAGACGGCAGACTTCTAGCTTAGCCCCATTTATACATGTCGCCCTTTATCCACAATTTCGAACTAATATGTGATTACTATATATATACATGGACAAAAGAAAAATATAGTCATTTACCCAGATCCATCCTAAAGAAAAAAAGAAACAACAGAAATAGTGGAAGATCAATAAGTTTCTCTGATCTAGACAGCACAGATGGGGGCCACACAGACAGTGATACACAAGAAGAACCCATATTGAGTGCAGAGGCGCACGTGGGGGGTAATAAGACCATGTCAAAAAACGGGAAAGGCAAACCAAAAGAAAATCAAGCCATACCAAGGAAATCAATGAGAACATTTGCACAACACAAACGAATTTACAGGACATAATGGAGTCAACGAAAGTGATTATCCTCACTCCAACTATTTTGACTGGTACACAACTGGAAGTCCTTAAACAAGGTTTTAATTTTGTACCCACACAGGATTTTGATTTGTTCGACACAATAATGGACATTAATAAATTTGTAAGACTTTTGACAGTAAAATTGTATTTTGTAGAGGGGGATATAAGACAGGAGGAAAACCCACAGATAACTCGGTACACCATGAATGAATATGAATCCTTACAATTTAAAGAACAACTTGCACTAAACACGCTACAGGGATTAAACCTAGAGGGCAACACAGATTTATCCAAGCAGGAGGAAGCATCATGTTTATCATCATATGCTAAATCCAAGCTTTTATCCCATTAAGGCGAGAGTACCTGCCCTAGAAAACTTCCAAAATGTTATGGAACGAGACCTCCTAAAATTACACAATAAAAATTGAAAGGACAGAAGTGATAAACAAAAGAGATATCATAACATGTCGTGGTCCCAAATAAAAGCCATTAAAGAATTGAAAGAAAATAAAAATCTCATCATCAAAAAGGCAGATAAAGGGGGGGGGCACTGTAGTTTTAGATGCTGGCCTTTATGTTAAACAAGCACATAAAATCTAGGATGATGTTAACACATATCGAAAAGTCAGAGAGGACCCCACAAAACATTTTCAAAGTAAATTATCTAAGGTATTGCAGGAGGGTCTAGCTTTGGGAGCCATTAATGATAAACAAATTAAGCTTCTTTACAAGGAAGACCCGGTTATACCCATCTTTCATGGGGCTCCCAAAATTCATAAAGACGTGTTTCCACCAGGTCTTCGCCCTATTATATCGGGTAAGGGATCCCTCAACGAGGGCCTTAGTAGCTGGATTGATGAGTTATTGCAACCGCTGGTGCAAAGTCTTCCAGGGTATGTGAAAGATTCTAAATCCATGCTCCAAATGTTATCTGGGAATGAATGGAAGGCCAACTACACATGGGTTACCTGTGATGTGATAGGGATATATTCGTGTATCCCACACGAAGTAGCCCTGGTGGCAATGAGTTTTTTCTTGCAACAACATGGAAAATATGAAAAAAACTTACAGGAATTTATTATCCTAGCGGTAGAGTTCTTGCTTAATAGCAATTACTTTAAATTTGAGAATGATTTTTACATCCAACTAGTGGGGGTGCCCATGGGGGCAACTTTTTCGCCATCTCTGGCCAATTTAACCATGGCATGGTGGGAGCATCATGCTATCTATAACGTCAACAACCCCTTTGTTGATTGTATTGTTTGGTATGGGCGCTACATCGATGACCTCTTCATAATATGGGGTCACGATGTAGCGCTCATACAGTCCTTTTTTCAATACATTAATCAGAATCCGTTTGAGTTACGTTTTACAGGCCATTGGGATAAAACTAATATTCCGTTCCTGGACATACATTTCAGGGGGCAAGTTGAAACGGGCAAAATCACTACTACACTTTACAGCAAACCCAATTCGGGCAATTCAATTCTTAGGGTGAACAGTTGCCATTCAGTCAATACTATTAAAGCAATCCCGTATGGAGAGTTCATAAGGGCAAGAAGAACATGCACACTCGATGAGGATTATAAAAAAGTAGAAAAATTAATCACAACCAGACTAGAACAAAGAGGGTATAGAACAAGAGATATCGATAAGGCCAAATGGAAAGCTAGCTTTATGAGACAAAAATCATTGTTGAGTACAGTAAGCAAAATGGAGGAACAGGAACACTCCAAAGCCAAAATTACTTTCTCTACTAAGTACAGCAAAAATTTTAATCAAATAAGAACCACCTTTAAAAGTAATTTAAACATCTTACGTCAAGATGATAAATTAGATAGTATCATGGCCAAAGGGGTACAGGTGGTTCCAAAAAGAGGGAAAACCCTGGGGAATATCATATCCCCGAGCACGTATATACCTAATCAAACTGGTTCCAATAAGATCTGGTTATCCCAATAAGGGTTCTTCAAATGTGGAGGTGGTCGCTGCAATGCATGTAACGTAGCATTTAAGACCACCACTTTCACGGATACAGACAATAAACAGGTATATGATATTCGATATTTTACCAATTGCAATAGTCATCATTCCATATACATTATAGAGTGCACCATCTGTGAAAAGAAATATGTAGGCAGTACAATCCGAAAAGCAAAAACCCGCATCATGGAACATTTAGCGAGTATTAAAAAGGGACAAGGTCAGTTATCGGGGGCTGCTAAACATTTTTTAGAGGAACATAATGGTGATATCAACAATCTAAGATATTATGTCATTTATACAATTCCACGTCCATTATCAGGCGCATTACGAAATTAGTAGGCAAAGAGGCACAATGATGCTCGTTGGCCCAGAAGACCCAAGGTCTCAATTCGACGGAATGCTATATTTTTAGATAGATGCTACATTTAGAATAAAGCATATCTTTAAGATAGTATGTCTGTACGCCTACACAATCTTTTTCATGGCATATTTCACTTAATGATCTTCTTGTAGGGTATTTTATCCAGGAGATCTAGGTTTCACATTTGCATTCAGAATTGATGTATTTCGCTATGGTGATTGGTTTTAAAAGCACATATAAGCAAGATGGCAGTAACCCTGCCATTACAGTGAGCAAGGGTAGTGTACCCGAAACGCGTCTGTGTCCATCACCTGTGAGGGGGTTGGTTGCTGCATTGCTGTGTTGCTGTTTTACTGGACATAATAAAGCTGCTATATTTTTTACCGCATGAAGGATACGGGTTTTCTTGGTGCACAGCGTTCAGTGCGGGACGTGTATCCAGACTTCCGTTTGTGAGTATATGTGATTACTAGTGTTGCTTGAATCTGTCCATACTTGGTTTAATACCTGTTTGACCAAACTTATGAAAAAATTAGCTTTGTGAAGTCCCAGAGTTAAATGTTTTCACTCTGACCTTATCCATGTATTTAGTCCAAATGCTGCATTTGGTTTATAACAATATGGTAGAACTCAATAAATATTTGGTAATTACAATCATTATTTTAATTAGTTAAGTTTTTCAAAAGAGATGGAGAAATGTTCAACTTACAGTTTCTGCTATGTATCCTATATTTTGTTGTTAATATAATACAGCTATTACATTCGGTTATAAGTTTGGTTAAAAAAGACATATGTCCATCAAGTTCAACCAAGGGTGGGGAAAATGTGGGTGAAGGGAGGGAGATAAGGAAATATTTGTAAGCTTAGTTTCCCCTACGGATGAAAGCTTTCAAAACCATAAGTTAAGAACCAATCTTCTCTACAGAGGATTTCATTTCTGATCCCAGAGTTGCCATCAGACTAGCTCTAGAATTTTATATGGCTACATACATATTAATATTTTTTAGTTTCAGGTAGTTATCTAAGCCTTTCTTGAAACTCACAACTGTTCCTGCTGTGACCCGCTCCTCAGGCAGGCTATTCCACAGATTTACAGTTCTCACGCTGAAGAAGGCTTTTTTCCTTTGGAGATTAAATCCTTTTTTCTACAGACAAAGGAGATGTCACCTTGTTTACATGAAATAGCTTTTCCCCATACTTTTTGTAGAGATCATTTACTTATATAAATTAATCATGTCTCCCTGGAGCTGTCTTTTCTCAAGGCTAAATAAGTTTCATTCTTATAACCTCTTCTCATAACTAAGATGCTCCATTCCCCTTATTAGTTTGGTTGCTCGTCTTTGCATTTTCTCCAGCTCCACTACATCCTTTCTGTAAATAGGAGCCCAGAACTGAAAAGCATATTCCAAGTGAGGCTGCACAAATGCTTTAAACAGCAGTAATATTACATCTCTGTCCCACAAGTCCATGCCTCTTTTAATACACGCTAATATCCTGCTTGGTTTAGATCACAGGTGTCAAACTGCCGGCCCTCCAGCTGTTGGGAAACTACAACTCCCATCATGCATTTGTATAATCTATAACAGTGGGCATGATGGGAGTTGTAGTTTCCCAACAGCTGGAGGGCCAGCAGTTTGACACCCCTGGTTTAGATAATCAGGAACATTACATTTATCCACATTGAACCTCATTTGCCAAGTGGATGCCCAAACATTCAGGGGGATATGTATGATCGGCGTTTTTGCCGCTTTTCTGGCGTATAATGCGCCTCTCTGTGCCGTCTCCGCTGTCGGACGCATCTCCCCTATGTGTTAGGCGTAATAGGCGAAAGCTTCACTAATTTCTAATGCGCTTAACATGAAGGGGTGTGCTGTGGGCATTCTGGGGTGGGATGCACCACATTCGAAAACACCGACGCATGTATGGATGCGGGTCGGCAAAGTGAGGCGCATTAAAGCTCCGACAGGCAGATCAATTTCAATGTGGTCTGTCTGTCGGAGGCGTCGAAGTTTTCCCCGCATGTATGAGCGCACTACGGCGCCGACATACATCAGGCGCGGTTTTCACAGAAAAATCTGTGAAAACAGGTGCTTCGGCACGCCGATCTTTATACATGTCCCCCTCAATGTGTTCAGGTCTGCTTGCACTTTATGAACATCTTCTATAGATTGCACTACACTAAATAGCTTGGTGCAAACTGCAAAAATATAAACAGTGCAATGAATCCACTATACCATTAACAAAGACATTGTACATTTTATAAAAGAGGACCCAGTACTGAGCCTTGGGATACATCACTTTTAACCGAGGACCATTAAGAATAGGGATCATTTACCACCACTCTCTGTTTTTAATCCAATTATATAGTTATTTCTAACCCAATAAATTTTAATTTACCCAATAAACGCTTATTAGGGACAGTGTCATATGCCTTTGCAAAGTCTAAAAACACAATATCCACAGCCGCCCCGCTATTCAGCTTTCTACTCACCTCTTCAGAAAAAATAGATCAGGTTGGTCTGACAACTTCTCTTCTTAGTAAAACCATGCTGGCAATCACTTATAATGTTATATTCATCCACATAATACTGTATATAGTCCCTTATGAGCCCCTCAAACAGTTTTTCCACAATGGATGTCAAACTTACTGGTCTATAATTACCTGGGCATGACTTTGAGCCTTTTTCAAAGATGGGAGCCACATTTGTCTTGCGCCAGTATCCTGGCACTATACCAGTCACCAGAGAATCTCTAAATATCATGTACAGGGGCACAAAGATAACCAAACTGAGCTCTTTAAGAACTATTAGATATTTCCAAATCATTGCATTCTTGTTTTCTTTACATTTTCCACTACTTTCCAACTTTTTGGAATTAGGATTGTATTATATAAGTGGTTTAATGTATGTTGGAGTTTTCCCACAGTTATGAAAATTACAGTTGTGGACAATCAATAAATGATGATATATTTACCGAGCCATGAGTTGTGTATAATATGTCATAATAAAACTATTCTTTGCTGCAGAATGTTACCTGGATAAAAACCAGTCCAACAGTTTGTAAACAAGCAATCAGAACACTAATGAACTATGTTTTGTTCCTCACATCATTTAACAAACAGGATAACACCATTCTTTGCCAATATCTAATCCTTGAAAATACAATCTAAGAACATAAATTGTCTAATAAACAATTTTAGTGATGTAAAATAATTATATCAACTGTTTGTTTTGGATTAAATAAATCATGCTGATGTAAAAAAGAGATTTTAGTTATCATGGGAAGTAAGCTCAAACCTTTATATTTACATATTTTGGAAAACAAGACTCCCTGTATTATTGACATTTATTAATGACTTGTTATTGCTCATAGAATGCTTTAGCTCTGTACTGAAAGCAAAGAAAAACTGCTTTCTCCCTTAAGTACTAGAAGAAGATTAATGATCTTGCAGCACTGAGTATTAATCAGCCTCATTATAATGGATAAGAGAACAAGTAATAAACATCGAGCAGCTGTTCTTAAAATTATTTTGTTCTGCCTATGGATATAGTGCACATAATCTTTACCAGTCTCATCAGTGCACTAAAGATTTGTCCTGAACATGTATATACACTGGGGAGTTTTATTAATACTGGCACACTGTACAAGCGGTGTGTCAATCTCTCCCCTAGTGCAGTTAGTGCCAAAATAGTCAACTGGGTGTTTGTCTTGTTGAGAAATATGCTAAAGGTGAAGAGTTATTCCAGGTTAGAGCATTGTTGTCTGATGCACAAAACAAATATAAAGTCCTGACTAATTTTTCTGAAGCATTTGAATGTGTTATAAGTGTAAGCAAGCGTGTAAATATACTGATAAAAGTAGCTTAACATGCACATATGTAACATTTTGTTTCATACTCACAAATATAATTAATTCTTAGCACCAAGTTCAGGGTAAACATAATTGATGTAAGGGAGAGAAAAAGTTAGAGAAATAAATTAACCTCAGTTTATCATGTATATTTTGAATTAAAAGGGGTTTTTCAATCTCAATAAGAAGCACCTGCAGCCAGAACGATGAGCTATCCATGGAGAATTGAGATATGTCCGCGCTTGCACACTTCTCCCAATATTTTTCTATGGGATTTATGAATATACCCTGTATTATTGCATAAGCTGATAAAAAAAGGAAAGCTGATTGACTGCTGTGGCAATGTGGCGTCACCTAGCTTTCCTCCAGCATCCTGGAAAGCTGGTTGATACCGTATCCATTTCCCACAGCAGTCAATAAACTTTACTATCATGGGAAAGCTATTATCAGTGGAAGTGTAAAAGACAGTATGGTATGTAAAAAAGAGTGTGAAATGTAAAAAATGCAAAAACTTTTGCTGGCCAGGCAGGCACACTACAACACTACATATCAGAGTCTCCCTGAAGCCTACTTTCAAAGGTTGGCAATTATGATTGAAACCTGTTGGTTATGTTGGTGTGACAATTGCTGTTTCTTGAGTTACCTGTTATTAGTTTATATTTCAGAGTAGGTTCTAATTCTTTCACTGTATTTCTTGTCATAACTAGTGTTGAGCGATTTTTATCGACAAAGTTGAAATCGGCAAGGTTTTTATGGTGATCGAAATTTCCAGATCATGCGATAATTAAGGTTAAAATCTGAGCATCATCTATTAAGATCGCGCCTTTTTCGGCGCTTCCTGTAATTTTGGCGGCCAGCAAATCAGATTACAGAATAGAGCAGGGTGAGATGTGTGTGCGACGTCATGACTGGGGTGTGTATGGTTGCGATTGGCTGGAAAAATCACATGACTTCGTTTTACATAGAACAGCGTTTCCTGTTCAGCCCTCAGTCTCTCTCAGCGTCTCATAGGGATAGGACCTGCGCTCTGCCTGTGGCCAAACAGCTCAGCGAAATAGTCTATTTCTGCACAGAGAAACCTCTACTATTAGCGTGATCCTTCCAATTTAGTTATATTAGAGATTTGAAGATTTATTAGTTAGCTAGAGAATTAAAAGCA
>JAODAL010049632.1:0-28030 GCA_025379985.1 Phyllomedusa bahiana | reverse complement strand
GGGGCCCCAGCTGTGGGGCGGTATGGGGCCCACTTAGGCATAAGGGCCCCGCCGTGGGCAGGAAAAAAGGGGCCAGCCGAGGCGGAAAGGGCCAGCCGTGGGAGGTATGGGCCCGCCGAGGCGGGGTATGGGCCAGCCGTGGGCGGGTATAGGGCCCACCCGTGGGCAGGTATGGGCCAGCCGACCAGGTAAGGGCCAGCGTACCCGGGGTTAAGGCCAGGTAGCCGGGGAAATGGGGCCAGTTTAAACCCAGGTTTACCAGCTTAGCCAGGTATGGGGGCCGCTGAACCCAGGTATAGGGACTTTAGCCGGTATAGCAGTTAGGCGGTATGGCGCTGTGGCAGGTATAGGGCCGGCTGTAGGCAGGTTATGGCAGCTGTGGGGCGGGATAGGGGTATAGGGCGGGCGGGGCATTTTTAAAAAATCAAAAACAAAACTTACCTGCCCCCGCTGCCCCGTGTCCCTCCCCCGCCCCCCTCCCGCTGCTCCGGCCCTCCCGCGCGATTCCTCATCTTCTCGGCACGGGGTTGACGTCATCGGGCCGCGCCAAACAGCGTGATGACACACCGCCTGTGCCACTGTCCACTGCGGAGCACGGAGCATCGCTCTGTCCCCCTGCAGGGGTACCCCCTTCCCCTAAAGCGTCCGGAGGGTCGCATGTCGGTGAAGGGAGCGGACGTGCCCGGGCCAGCGCAGCCCCGGACCCGGGGCTGTCCCCGGCTTTTTCAGCTATAGGGCCCTCCCGAGGAGCCGCTTTAAAAACTGAAGCCCCCCTTCGGCCCCCCGGCCAAACGCACCCCCGGCGCCGACATTGACTCGAGAAACCCGGGGGTAATTTTTTTTCAGCTCTTTTTTGGGCTAAAAAAACTGGGCTTATACTCGATTATATCGGTAATTGAGAGATTCGATGCTGTTCACCACTGAAATAAATGGTATGGTCCTCAGTATCCCCCCCAAAAATATTGGATCTATAGGGCCAATATCTCCTTCCCACCTCTACGAAAATCTATTGGGTTTCTAAAAAAAAAGTTTGAAAAACAAAAGTTTATGTAAGTGGATATTAGTCCCTTCGTTTTTTGAGTTCTTGACCTTATCATTGGAATAAATTTGGCATTATAGAATTGTCTATTTTTTTGTTATAACATGCCAAGCTGTAAATTTTTGCTAGCTGTGTTGCGGAAGGCAAATTCCTTTTGCATTGCTAAAAATTTTTAAAGCACCCCCTGATCTGAAGCAGCTGAAGACTATTAAGGGCCCCCTAGATGCCCATGCTCGACCCCAAACACAAAAAGTTCGGACAACCGGGGGACCCAAAACCCGGTATGGATTGCACCCTAACCCCAAAAAACCACCCGAAAATTTCCCACCACAGTTTATGCATCGATATAAAGTTAGAACTTTTTGGGAGTGCACTAAAAAAGTTTTTGCCTCAAGTTTACCAAAAGATTGGGGTTTTAAAATAGGACGTAAAATTTCAAGTTTAAATCCTATCCCCCTCCCCACCCCAATCTCTCATATATTGCAGTTGTGCTGCCAAGAAGTAAACGCGGATTGGGAATTGCCAACCCTCCTTGTCCTTTGCCAATTGCAGAGTTTCAGTTTTACCGGGGCATGTGCCCCGCCCCAGATAAGGGTCTAAAAAAGCATTGACTTTAAAAAAGAATCTCTGGGGGAGCCAATTGGAGAGTTATTAGGAGGTACAACAAGGGGGCATCAAATCTTTTTAACCAATTTGTTTTTCCTGCATCGATAAGGTAATTTACACCAGACATCCAATTTATTTTTAAATTTAACAACAATGGATCCAGATTCAACCGCCAATTCCGAAAATTCACTGAAATATTATACCCAGGTATGGGAAAAGAATGGGATCCTAATTGTATACTCCAGGAGAGTAAATTGCCCACGGCATCCACCTGCATAATAACAATTCCCCCCAATTAATTGTCAATCAAGTAGGCACCATAGTTTTTAAATGCATTAATTGCCCTGGCAATGACCCGCCAGTATGACCAAAAAAAGGGGGATATCAGCGTATAAGGCTATTTTGCCCTCCGCCCCCCTCCCAAAAGCCTTAAATATTGGGTTTGCTCAACGAGCTGCTAAGGGCCCAAATTCCCAGGGCAAATAGCAATGGGACAAAAAAGGCACCCCGTTTTTTTCCCCCTTTGCAAATCAAACGCTCTATTGTAAATTTTTGGACTGCACCTTTGGGCCCTTTGGGGACATAAAAACATTTTAATCGGATATAAATTTTTGGCCAAAACCCAATTTTAGTAAAACCCCCATAAAATTTCCCACGCCACACTATTAAAGGCCTTAGCAGCTTTAAAAAACAATTGCCCTACCCCCCCAGCGTTTCAACAGGAAGCGCGGGTTTCAGGTACAGTCTCCTTAAATTATTGGACACCCCTTGGTGGTATAAAACCCGCCTGAAAGGATGCACAGACATCCACCGCAGTTATCTGTTGCAAACCCTTAGCTAGTATTTTGGTATCCCTGGATTAGAGAAAGGGGCCTGTAACTCAGGGAGCAATGGATCTTTATCAGGTTTTAAAACACATTATTACCGCCTCTTGCATTGAACGGGTAACCGCCCTGTGTCTCTGCATCCTGAAAAATCCAACAAATTAGGTAAAACACCCCCCAAAAATGCTTTGGATATCTTGTGGCAAACCATCCAAACCCTGGGGGCTTATTATTTCCAAGCTTAAAAGCCACTTGCTTTCCCTTTGAGTAGAGGATCCCAAAGCCTCCGCGTTCTGCACTTAACATGGGGAAAATCTAAACCCCGTAAATTTTGTTTTAAACGAGAAGGGGAAACCTCAAGTCTTGATGTATAAAATTTTTATAAAAAAACCCCCAATATTCCCAAAACATCCAAGGGTTCTTCATTAAGGGGCCCGAGGGATGCGAGAGCTGGTATAAAACGGAGCCCCTCTGGGGAATAAGATATGGTAAGTAAAGGCCCCCCCTGCCCCCTTCACCAAAATAAATTTCTTTTTAAAAAAAACGTTTATTTTCAGCAGATTCAATAAAATGTGTTTAGCGTTCCTCGCCTTACGCAGTTTTCCTCCCCCTTGTGGGGTGCGAAGCAAAAGGAAACGTTCTCAGCAGCTTGACTTCTCACGGATATTTTTTCTAGCTCCCCCCTTTTAAACTTCAGGTGCTAATTTCCCCCTTCCGCCCCCCCTTAAGTACCCTTCATATGTCCCCCACTGTACTGATCGGGACCCGGGCCAATTTTATCTAAGAATTCCTCCAAATCTGACGCCCAATTAACTGTTTCCATTAGGGCAGCCAGAGCATTAAAACTCCCCCTCTATTTCCTATGTATAAATCAGGAATTTTAATCTGATCAGCATTGGCGAAATAATCAGAAATGGAGCGGTAAGAAAATCAGTTTTAGTTACCATTTGACACAGCCCCTGATTTCCCAAAGCCATATCTATTCTAGAAATGTTTATACGACAGAATAACGAATAGGAAACTCATTAAATGTTTAGCACGCGATGTTACAAGTTCCAACTCCCCCCCCCAAAACATTTGGGGCCAAAAGGAGTCAATGCTGAGGGGATAGACATTATTTGCGATATTATCCCAATGTGGGTCCACCACAGTATTAAAATCCCCCATAATAAGAACTGGGGCATCAGGAAACCACCACAAAGTTAAGCATGCTTTAAAGGGGACTGCAATTATAGGGTGGAGGAATAAACGTTTTCCAAAACAAATGTACAAGTATATATTTTACAGTATACCATATATATCTCCCATCCCCATCTCTCTCAATAGCCATCATTCAAAAGGAATGGATTTATGGGTAATAATACTGACCCCCTTGAATAATTACTGTGTAAACAATGATCCCCAACCCCCCCATCCCTTTTAAGCCACTGTACTGTTCGGACACTAAAAGTGTTTTTTGTAAAAACAATATAGCTGGTGATATTGGGGAAAAAAAATTAAACATCGCTATCTTTTGTTTGGGGGCACTCAGTCCCCTGAATTCCAGGAAGCAGTGTTTCTTTTCCGCCCCATCAACACCTGTGTCTATTAATGACCAAGTAACTTCAAATGTCAAGAGATGGATGGAAGCCTCTGACCTTCACAAAGAAGCAAAAGATTCTGGAGACAGATAAAACCCCGCCCCCCCCCCCCCCCCCCCCCCCCCCAGGAAATAAACATGTAAACCCAAAAATTGTAAAAAAATCAAATACAAAAATAAAAATGTGCAAAATTGTAAATACCCTAAAAAGGTCAAGCCTCCATAACCAGAATAAGGCAACAGTTAACTGCATAGAAAAAACAACACTTCTTCCCAAACCCCCCCCGCCCTAAAAAAAAGATTTTAAAAGAAAAAAGAACCGGTTTTTAGCAGACGAAAAAATAAAGCAAGGAAATCAAGAGGGAAGTGAAGAAAAATTTTACGTGGTATCATTATCCTCCCGGAATCCTCTGGAACTGCGCTTGATGGAGGATTCATTCGGTATCCATGCCTAAAAGTCTCTTATTTCAAAGAAATGCGTAATTTAAAACCCCCACCACTCAGTCGGCTGGGGAAAGATGGCGTATTGCACCCGAAGCGCCTGGAGCCGGCTCTGGACATCCTGGAACTGAGGGTATTGATATTTAACTACCTGCCCCACCCCCTCTCCCCATGCCGGTAAGCGATATGCAGCCTACTCCCAGTGCCACAGCTGACACCATGTGTATAGCAATTTCACTGGAAGTGAAGAACCAACTGTTACTCACCCGGACACAGTCTGAGGCTCTCCACGCTGTTCACGCTCTGCCACGTCTGCTGTCTGAGGGACCTCATAAAGCAGTGTCATGATGACTGCACCCAACAGCGTGCATCCTGCCATCACCACGGGACAAGGTAATCTCAGCAAGCTTTTATACACAGAGAGATCTTCCCTTACCACCACTGAAACCTTCAAGTTGAGTCCCTTCGGGAAACCAGGGTGAAGGAGCTGAGCCCCTTGTGTCTGCCTGTATATAAAGAGCAGTCTCCTGCCAACATCTCAGACCCACCTGTGTCAGCTGGAGATCACTCCTTTGGGTATCCCTCCAGTGCTGCCACCTTGCCTTGCTGACTAATTGCACCATCAGGCTGTGTGAATAACTGTTTGTAGCATAGCTGGAGCTAGTGGAGCCTGAAGCTGAAGGCTCCTCAGACATAAGAAGCATGTACGAGACTGCAGAGCTATCCTCTCCAGACTTCCTTCCCCTGCACACACAGAATGGTGATGTCACAGCTCTTCAGTGGCAGTAGAGACCTGCCTGCTGAGAGAAGAGTCTCGCCCCTGGATTTGAAATTGAATCTCATAGAATTAGCTCAAGTGTACAAACGATGCAAACGATAAAACCCCTTTAACAATACATGGTTCATTTTTTTGTGGCATTCTTTGGGCCCTCTTATCCTTGTGGAAAGCACTTTTAACTGATTTAGGTATGAATCCATCTTTGCAATTCATGTACACTCATACATGTCTTTCTTGGTGAAGAATCTTCCATTAAGACAGTGCAACATGTTACATGGTTACAAATATCTAACATTGGTTGGAAGAACATCACCAAGACTTCCAAGGACTACCCTTTCCCTCTTATTCCCTAGACTTGAATCCATTAGAGCATCTGTGGATCCACCTTGATCATTGTGTTTTCTCTATGGACCTTCCCCCACGTAACCTCCAGCAGCTGTGGGATGCACTGTAGTCTGAATTGCTCCAGATACCTGTAACAACCTCCTAGGACCTTATTGAGTCACTCCCAGCCCATCTAGCTGCTGTCCATATCACTTAGTATGGATAGTAGATGGTGTTCATAATAATGTGAGTTGACCTAGTTAAAGTTTTTTTTTTTGTAGTGTTTCTTCAAGTGGGGTTATTTAAAAATAGGCTTTTGAATTTTGTCCTAAGGCTATGTTCACACGGGTTTAAAATTGGGGCGCATTTCACCCTATTTTCGCAGCCTCGCCTCAAAACAAGCGAAATATCCCCCAATCATTGGGGTAATCCACAGTTCCCCTAAGAACATGGATTACGCCTCCTCTCCCCCGCTGGGACAATACGCCCGCGGGGAGAAAAATGACTGTCAATTACAAGGGCGAAACGCGCCTCTGAAAATTAATGCTATAGGGCCCGGCGAGCTCCGGCCAAACCCACCCTGGGGCGAGCTCCGCCACCCCCCCTGGGGTCCTGAAGTACTTACCCCCCCAATTATGCCGTGGAATTAGCCTAAGGGTATGTTCACATGGTGTCTTTGTGGGACGTATTTCGGTGTATAATTGTGCTGTAATACTCATGAAGCATCCCCCACAATAAGGAATTCGGGGGCTCCATTAAGAGTATGATTCCCGCGTTTTCCCCCCGATGCATTTTACAGCGGGAGAAAGAAGTGACATGTCTATGGGAGCCAGCACAGAGCATTTTAGAAGTACGTGCCGCTATACGCCCCAAAGACACCCTGATTGTATAATTAATTCAGCCCATCTAACCCAAGTCAAGAACTCACTCTGCTTTCATACAACACAGTGTATGTCACCCAAAGCATCATAATAAAAATAAGAGAAAGTATTTTGGCTAAGTAGGTTATAAAGAAGGTATTAGCTATTCTACTTTGGAGTGGGTAGGGCCGGATCTGGATTTGCCGGCAATTGCAAGAAAATTGTTCAACCAAGCACCAGTTTTTTCCAGACAGGAATAAGGAATTCTAACACTCATTATTCGCATACACTTCTTTTTCCTGTCTTTAAAAACCCCTTAAAAGCCAACGCCTAAAATAGTTAATGACCAGAAATTTTTTTTAGTTTTCCCCTCTTGCTTTAAACATTTTTGAAACTTTTTTATTTTTCAATGAGCAGTTGGTGAGGCCTCGTTTTATTCGAGACAAGTTGTACTTTATATGGAATATTTTTAAAGTACACAAAAATAAATTGATTTTTTTTTTTATTTTTTAAAAAATTTGTTTTTTTTTTTTTTAATTTTTTTTTTTACCCATTCACATTTACACTTAATACTTGTTAGTTAATTCACAGGTTATTAGGGTCGTGTGAACCAAATATGTGTAGGTTTTTTTGTGCGTGAATTTATGTACAATTTTTTTTTTATTAATATTTTTTATTTATTTTTTTTTTTTTATTCTTTTTTTTTAACTTTTTAGGGTTTTTTTGTATTTTTTTTTTGACCCCCATGAAGGGGGAGAACTTTTTTAAAAAATTTTTTTTAAAATTTTTTTTTACACTAGTAATGTTTAGCAATTCATATATGCTAATACATGCTAATCTGTCGTCTCACAGGGATATTAGGACACACACAGTGCGTCCCAACACTGGGTTCTTTCACAGCAACTCGGGGGCCAGCTAGGTCCCCAGACTGACTTGCAGGGTCCCTACTCTGTGGGGACCGGGGGGTTCCCCATCACCCGACAGAGCGGGGGGTCCCTTTGATTGCGCTGGGGTAACGCACCGCGCAATCAAAGGGGTTTAAAACATCGGTTCGGGGTTTCCTCCGCTCCCGATCCCAGGACTGCTCGGATCGGGGGTGGTAGTTCCCCCGACCCCGCGCAGTGCGGCCCGGGCGCCGCAAACCCCGATTTTGCAGGGGCGTCAAAAGACGCCTGCAGACGAACGACCCCACCGGGCCCCCGTCAAAAGACGGTGCGCGGCGTTAAGGGGGGAAAAAGGCTGGTAATTGGTTCCAGATCCAGATTTGGATATCAGTGTTTTAACTGGTACTATTTTTTTTTTTAGGTGAAATAAAATCAGGAACACTGAAACTTGGCAGTGTGACTATACCAGTGTTTAGTCCTGATGAGAAGATGAAAGTACCGGATGTCCTATTCTATGAAAATCCACAGGTAAGTAATAAATAAAATGTGTATATATACCTATTCTTACAATTACGGGGGTTCTATGAAATTTAAAATGACATTGGATTTTAGATATGAAAAAGATGAGGGCTTGGAACCGCTGCCCAAGAGGGTTGTGATTTGGGTTCAGTGACCCAAGTTCAAGAAGGGTTTAGATGACTTTCTTGAAAAACATTATATCATAGGTTATGGCTAATACATTTAGGAGATAGGACGTTGATCCAGGGATTATTCTGATTGCTATATTTGGAACTGGGAAGCAAGTTTTCCTCATATATGGGACAATTGACATCCGCCTCATAATGGTTTTTGCCTTCTTCAGGATCAACACTGTAGGTAAGTTGGGCCGATGGAAAATGTTTTTTTACAACCTTATTACATGTTACTACCTGAAATGAAGCAACATAACCAGGGATTTGGGAATAAACTATATCTCCTTTTTTCTTATTTTTTAAAACAATCAATGTGGTGGGAATACTCCAATTGAACATGCAATTTATTGACATTTTTGTAGGTTTCATTCACTGATCCTTTTGTTAAACAGGGGAAACACACTGGAGCATATGAATATATTTCATTGCTGTCATTTTATTGTAGGAGTATACTTCTTTTTGGTGTCCTGGTCCATTTTGAATGAACCCCATGTAGTGCCTGGTTAATATTGCACCAAAATTATGTTTCTATTTTACTTCCATCTAAAAAAATGTTTAAGACTCCTTTCCCTGTTTTTCCCTTAGGCTATTATTATTATTGGTAGTACCCTTGTGTGTTGAATAGGTACATGGAGTCAAAATATTTTGTACAGATTTTCATGAAAAGGACGGAGGTTAGGGTTATACTCAGTGAAGCAATTAGGCTATGTTCACACGGATTTATTTGGGACACATTCCGCCACGTATTGAGAGCGTACTGCGCTCTAATACGAGCAAAATGCACCCCAATCATTACGGTAATCCACAGTTCTGATAGAGAACTATGGATTATGCCTCCTCTCCCCGCGTATACAATACGATCATATAGTAGGTGCTGGGAGATAATTGACATGTCATTTATTGACGGCGCTTACGCGCCGCGAGTAATGACAGTCTATGGGGCTGGCGGGCTGCCGGTCTCCCCGCGCCGCGGGAGTACGCACCGATCGGCGCAAGCTCCCGAACACCCGGCGTAATTGCGGGCCGTGCTGTACACCCTGCAATTAGCCGTGTGAGCATAGCCTTACTCCAACAGTCAGCCTGTACAGGGCTTGACCATGGCTAGACACAGGGCTATATGATTGTTTTGTGTCTCTGTGTTTTTAACGGTTAAATAAAAGTTATGTTTCAGAGTTATTAATTTACAGAATGATGAATTGTGATTTAAGCTTCTTATGTTCACGCAAGGCAGATACTGTAGATTTTCCATCCAGATTCTGCTGGTGGTAGTTCAGCTTGGAATTATACTACCAGCAAAGTGCATAAGATATTTGTAACCATGTAACATGTTGCACTGTCTTAATGGAAGATTCTTCACCAAGAAAGACATGTATGAGTGTACATGAATTGCAAAGATGGATTCATACCTAAATCAGTTAAAAGTGCTTTCCACAAGGATAAGAGGGCCCAAAGAATAAAATGAACCATGCAGTGTTAAAGGGGTTTTATCGTTTGAATCGTTTGTACACTTGAGCTAATTCTATGAGATTCAATTTCAAATCCAGGGGCGAGACTCTTCTCTCAGCAGGCAGGTCTCTCCTGCCAGGAGGCATGTCTCCCCTCACTGAAGAGCTGTGACATCACCATTCTGTGTGTGCAGGGGAAGGAAGTCTGGAGAGGATAGCTCTGCAGGCTCGTGCATGCTTCTTATGTCTGTGGAGCCTTCAGCTTCAGGCTCCACTAGCTCCTTGCTATGCTACAAACAGTTATTCACACAGCCTGATGGTGCAATTAGTCAGCAAGGCAAGGTGGCAGCACTGGTGGGATACCCAAAGGAGTGATCTCCAGCTGACACAGGTGGGTCTGAGATGTTGGCAAGAGACTGCTCTTTATATACAGGCAGACAAAAGGGGCTCAGCTCCTTCTCCCTGGTTTCCCGAAGGGACTCAACTTGAAGGTTTCAGTGGTGGTAAGGGAAGATCTTTCTGTGTATAAAAGCTTGCTGAGAGTACCTCGTCCCGTGGTGATGGCAGGATGCACGCTGTTGGGTGCAGTCATCATGACACTGCTTTAT
This sequence comes from Phyllomedusa bahiana, assembly GCA_025379985.1. NCBI lineage: Eukaryota > Metazoa > Chordata > Amphibia > Anura > Hylidae > Phyllomedusa > Phyllomedusa bahiana. Next base: position 17,950 of record JAODAL010049632.1, on the reverse strand, counting down.
GAGGTCCCTCAGACAGCAGACGTGGCAGAGCGTGAACAGCGTGGAGAGCCAACCGACTGAGCGTTGCACGGATGCAATGTTTCGAGGAAACTCTGCCCCCTCCCCATTTGTCAAGCATGCTTGACAAAAGGGGCGGAGTTTCCTCGAAACATTGCATCCGTGCAACGCTCAGTCGGTTGTCCAAGCTGCTCCTCTGCCAGCCCATGGAATGGTAAAATATAACAAGGTATTTACCTGATATTTACTACTTGCTTACTATCCTTCAAAGGACTTTATATGGACTAGTGATGACTGAACGTCGATGTATGCTATGTCTATTGAAATTCAAATAAATGTATTAAAGCAATCGCAGCTGCATTACAGGTCTCATTTACAATTGTTGGAACTTCTAGTTCTACAACTCCCAGCATGTCACATTTGCCATCCTTTGAGATAAGTCACTGCAGCTGCCATAAAATTTCATTTACATACATATATCCTATGGTTTGTGACTCTAAACTATAAGAGATATATATACACACACTAGTATAGCATGATATAATTTATTTGTGGAAAAATAAGACATCCTCTGAAAATAAGACATAGTGCATCTTTAGGGGCAAAAATTAATATAAGACTCTGTCTTATTTTTGGGGAAACCGGGTAGAAGGGAGCATTTTCTCTAATAAGATATATTATAAAGTTTACTAATTTTGCTTGTTGTATTTTTGATTTATGGAAATTTGTGAAATACACTTTTACTACAGAGAGTATATAAACTAGTGCAAGAAATATCAATTATGTAAAAACGTTTGCTTTTTAAGTATGAAAGTAGAAATATAATTGGTTGTAATAGCCACCTGATCTGTTTTTCCTCTGTACTAGATTTTTTTTGTACCTTAATCTCTGCATAACAGGCACAGTCCATCTTTTCTCGATCATTTTTTTTCTTAGAATTCTTGTCTTCACTCTGCTCAATTACAGGAGTTAGAAAGGAGGCCATATCTAGTATTGACAAGATGGGTGAGAAATAGGTGATTGCTTATTGACTGAGCTGAGTGATGTGAGGTCTTATTATACAGGGCTCAACTGAACCTTGTCTACACTGACAAGCCATATTTTTCTAAGGACTTTGGCTGACCTACTTCCACATGACCTGTTTCTTGCTTCTCCACTGAAAGCATCACTTGGCTTGAGAAAAAAGCAAGAGGGTGGGAGGCAAGCAGAAAAGCAGTGCTTTCTGTACATCAGTCACACGGAGACTCATTTTAGAATATGTATGCATGCAGCTAAGCCGCCTAATTTGTTTATCTGAGCGTGATATTGTCCTCAAGGTAATACAACAATCATCACTGAGAGGGAAGTGGGTCAGCTCACATTTTGGCAGCATCTTGTTGCTTGTAATTAGTGACACATTTTTACAGCAATTTAGAAGATCAGAATAATCCCATGCAGGATGTTTTACCTAAATGTGTTTCATATGGTTTAGGGCCGATTATGTGATAAATTGCTTAGGGAAGTTATTATTTCCTTTTATTAGTTTATGTTATCAAAAGGGAAAAAAAGCAGCAGCAGAAATTTCTTATTGATGAATTTGGTCACTCATACAGAAACACACAGCAGACGTTAATGTGGGTGGGAGGAAACAGTACGTGGGCCCTATGCTCTCCTACAGGTGCTTCTGTGCAGCTGTTCTCCATCTGGATACAGAGATTTAAGTAGTTTTACATTTTAGTTTGATCTTTTAGTTATTTGTAAAAAGCAAGAAATTAAATCAGATTTGAGTCATTAGTATTCTCATTTCTCTGGGCAGTGGCACTATGTTCACGATCAGGAATCATCACCTGAAATGTTTCTCCGCAATAAAAAATACACATCATATTCTGTAAAGTACACAAATAACTCACGTAGGTTTTAACTAAGCTATGGTCTTTCATATGGCTTGAGGTTTATTTTTTCTTCTTACACATTTCACAATTTAAAAAGTTACGGTAAATACCATATTTTATTCGGACAATCATATGCATTTTTCCACTGAAAAATTGGGCTAAAACTATGGTGCATTTTATAGTGGAACTGTACCTTTCAACCGCGTGTGTTGAGCAGTTACATAAGCTTCAGCAGGAGCCTGGCTATTATATACAGCTGGGCTTTTGATGCCACAGCCGCAGTCGGAGCTAGATCTAATCCCAGCCATTTAATTATCTAGATGCCGTGGTCAACAGTAACAGCGTCATCTAGGGGGTTGACAGGGGGCACCTCCACGATGTGATCAAGGGGTGCTGTTAGTTACCATGACAACCAGAGGACAATTAATGGCCTCCATGTTTGGAAGCCTGCCAGTCCCTACACCAGGGATGCCCAACATGCCGCCCCTATTGCTCCTGTGTGTGGCCCCCAGCTATCAGGAAGCAAACATGCTTTGTATCTTTCTTCATACTTCAGAAATTAATATTCATCTTTTGACAGCTGCATTTAACTGTTGACATTGTTATGGTGTACACCATTATTGCTGGTGCTGTTATGATGGGCCAAGGAAGCAGATCCAGCACATCTACAAAATTTTTTGCAAAATCTCATAAAAACAGTTCATTCTATAAAAGCAAAAAATCACTTCCTGAGGCAACCAACGTTCGTACCTTACATGTTTCATGCCTCATGGAAGATAGGGCTCTTAGTTATAGACTATGGTGGGCACTGTATGGCTGGCACTGGCATGGAGGTCACTGTTATATTGGGCAGTATATGACTGTCACTCAAGGGCTGTATTTGCTGTTTTAAGCAACCTAAATAAGTGATCCAGTAAAAACTGTTTTTGTATTCTCTTTTTTTTTTCCTCAATGGAGTATTTATGTGTGATATAAACAGAGCATATTCACACAATATATCATAAAAATGTCTGATAGGGTCAAAACTCCAGATAGGGGTAGATGAGTTGGAGAGAAACCATTTATGTGTGTGGTGTTATCTCTTTTCTCCGCGATGAGTGGAGAAGAGGCCTCCCCCTCACATTGAGGTGTTCATATTACGTCCGGAAACCGGACGGAAGAATGAACATGCTCAATGTTTTTTTGGGGCGGACGCGGGACGGCAAACCCGTGCAGTGGCGACTGCTGCACGGATTTTCCATAGAGCACAATTGTGCTCATTTTCGGACATTTTTTCAGACGGTCTGAAAAACCGCAAATCGGCTGAAAAAAACGGCCGAAAACCCGTGCTGTGGGGACATGCCCTAAGGGACACAGCACTGGAAACAGCATGTCTGACACTGGCTTGTGCTGCTCTCAGCAAGGGGGGCATAAAATATGTGGCTGGTTCCCTTTAAGAGCTGGATGTTCACTTGTTGCCTAATCTATCCAACTTAATGAATTACATTATTGTCATATCCATGGTGTTCAGTTTGTTTGTCAGTGGATTTAATGTTATGGCTGATCAGTACATACAAACAACGAAACTCTAAATATTAATATGCATTACTAGTGCTATACTATCTGTCCGTATGGACATTATACCTGAAGTAGAAGCCTGGTTCCTGTATTGTACATCTTATTTTTGTATCAATTTTTTTTTTTTTTTATATATTTTTATTTCACAAAAGCAGAGTAATACAACAACAATAATCGCCATCGTGCAAAGTAACAGTCCAATTTACATTAGTTCCAGTCATGGAGCATCACGGTCACTTAAACATATAATGTACAAAAACATTCAGTAAAGAGTACCTATGTAATCATCTGCTTCTGAGTCTTTTATGGTTTTCTCCCTTAAACAACCATCCGTCCTCCCCTCCAATCCCCACAGAACGGTAACCCGTAACTGTACTCTCTCAACCCCTAAGCATCGATCGATAACTTTCCCAATGTACCGTTTAACTTTTCTTTTAGGTAAAATTCTGTATATTTGAAAGGTTCCATCAGAATCTTTATCTCAGAAGCGCTAAAGGTGTTAGAAATATAAGGTTTCCATGTCTTGAGAAAAGCCCTAAAACACCTGTATGGTTTTTGTTCTGACCTTCTCCTACAGACAGTTCTAGCCCAGTCGGATGCTCTTTTTGACTTCTTCCAATCTTCTCATGCAACCAAAAAAAATACATAAGTTTGTCCACTTAGATAAAATCAGAAAAGACAGTTTGGTGTTACATGTTGTTGTACTTTTTTGAAACTTGTTTTACTTTCATGGAATACGTAGGAGCTCTGACTTCAGTCATGTGTTTGTATTTGCAGCACCTGAAGGTCATGGAAGACATGCTGAAAGATTTCCTGCTTGGAGAACACCTTTTGCTTGTTGGAAATCAGGTACTTTTTGTCTTTTTTTTTTTTCTTCTTCAGAACAGGCCAGCATTTTTGTATTGATATTGTTGTTAATAATCTAATACTCCAGCGCTAGGCTATTTTATTTTTATTCTAATTTAAACAGCTTCCTTTGTTATAATAATATTTATATGTAAAAATATTTGGAAATTTTTTATGTTCTATTATTTATTTATAAGCATTGATCCTGATTTCACAAATTTAGTAGCATTTCCATTTTGAGCGGAATGTAATCTTCTAAATTGAATTTGATCTTTTCTCTTATTTCCAGTTAAGCTGCATGTATCCATTTTTGTAAGCTCCCCAGAGGAATATACACATATACATTTAATACATCTATCAACCCCGAGTCCCAGGAACAAGGCCTCCATTGTCAAGCAAAATTGCCTGACAACAAAAACAGTCACAGTGTACCTATTGTCAGGCACATTTTAATTATTTAGTTCCCCGAGTCAGCACAAGATTTACAGTACATTCAGAAAGGCTTCAAACACTTGTACTTTATTTCACATTTTGTTACGTTGAGGCTTTGTATTAAAATTAAAAAAAAGTCTAGTTTTTCCTCTTTCACTCTGTACTCCATTATAACAAAGTGAAAACCACATGTTAGTAATCTTCTCTAATATTATTTAAATGAAAAGCTAAAATATTGCAGTGACAAAAGCATTTAGACCGTTTACTCCAGGCATCCTCAAACTGTGGCCCTATAGCTGTTAGGCTATGTTCACACGGCTTATTATGCCGTGTGGACGGGGCGGGGGGCCGGCACCTCGCCGGCCCCTGACTTTGAATTTAAAAAAGCGCCGCGTTTTACGCCCCTTTGTAATTTACATGTCATTATCTCCCCACGCGGTGTATTCACCGAGGGGGAGAGGAGACGTAATCCATAGTTTTCTATGAGAAACTGTGGATTACCCTAATGACTGGGACGTATTCCAGCCTTAAAATTGTGCATCGGCGCGTAATTTTGGACTGAAAATACGTTCCCATTTTAAGCGTGTCAACATAGCCTTAGGAAAACTACAAACTCCCATCTTTCCCACTGTATAGATTTATAAAATTTATGGGAGTTGCAGTTTCCCAACAGCTGGAGGGCCGCAGTTTGAGGATGCCTGGTTTACTCTTTGCTTCGTTTAAGCACCCTTGTGTTCAAGTTCCAGCTGTATTTACTATTTTGCCATAGGCAAACTTAAACTCTATCAGTTCTCTATCTGTTAAACACTAAAACGCGAGGTCAGATATGACGTTTTAAATTGTGATCTCTCACCTCTGTCTACAAGTGTCACCTGCTGCAGACGGTGTCACAAGGGGGCCTTATTTGTTCTGTGTCTATGAGATTAGGGACGACTGCCCAAGTAGTTGGCTTGGGATCCCCTTTCTTAAAACTAGTCTTTGCTATAGATATAAGGCTCCCCTGTTAGTAGGTGGGGTTCCACCAGACCTGAAATAGAAAGGGAGTTATTCCCCTCTCAGAAGCAAAAAAAGGGTTAAATGATGAGGTTAGAGATCAGGTTTTTAAATAGTGGTATAGAGGTTAAGGTTAAATAATAAAAGTTACGTTTTAGTGTTTAACAAGATAGAGAAAATGATAGAGTTTAAGTTTGCCTATGGCAAAATAGTAAATATAGTGATCAAAAGTCACTCTTTGTTCTCTTGCGAGATTCCCAATTTTTTGGAGATTATGTGACAAGTTCCAGCTGGGCACACAAGGACATTTACAATAGGTTGTTCCCAAGCCACTCCTTTGTTCTCTTGGCTGTTCGCTCAGGGTCATTGTCTTTCGAAGGTGTTCTTTTTGCTCGGTTTAAAGTCCAGAGCAATCTGGATCAGGTCATTAAGAATATCTCCCCTTCGCTCCTTTCATACTTCTCAAGGCTAACCTTTCTCCTTGTCCCAGCCACTAATAAACACTGCCACTGCATGATACTGCCACCAGCAATAGGGATGGCGCTGGGCAGGTGATGAGCAGTGCTGGGTTTCTTCCAGATGTTATTCTTGGAATTGAGGCCAAAAAGTCTAGTCTTGTTTTTCACAGTCTAAGATTCCTCTAGGTGCTCTTTTGTAACCTCAGGTAGGCTTTTCATGTGTCTTTTACTGAGAAAAAGGGTTTTTTTTTGGCCCCACCCCGGGTTTAAAGGCCGATTATTTGGGGGGGGAAATTGGTTTTAGTAAGGGGGTAAAGGGTTCGGGAAAATTTTTTCTATCTTTGGGCCCCATGGGGATTTTTGGGGGGGCCTTAACCCCGGGGGGGGGGAAAAGGGGGAAAACCCCCTTTTGGGAAATTGTTCCCCTTTTTTAAAAAAAGGGGCCTTTCTCCCCTGATTACTTAGTTTGGGGGGCCCGCCAAAAACTAGTTCTGGGAAAGGGGGTCCTGGTTTTTCCCAAAAACTTTTTCCCCATTAAAGGGAATTAGGGAAAAAGTTTTACAGTGTTTCGGGGGGTTTTTTCTTTAAAAGGGCAAAAAATTTTTTTGACCCTTCCCCGGGAATCTTTTGGCTCCCCCTTTCCTTTTTTTTTTTTGGCTTTTTGGCTTTTTTTTTTCCTTTGGGGTCCATGGTTTGTTTTTTTTTTCTGTTTAACCCCATTTTCGGGTTTGTTGGGAATTATAAAAAATTTGGGGTTTTGGGAAAAAATAAAAGGTCCATGAAAATGTATTTTAACAAACTTGTGGACTTTTCAGTAAAGGGGAATGGAAAAAAATTTCAAAAATTGAGGGTATAAAAATGGGGTTTTACCCAAAAGAAAAAATTTAAAAGGGGGTTGAAAGCAAAGGATTTAAAATACTTTTGTACAAAAAAAAATAAAAAAAAAAATTTTTAAAAAATTTTCGGGTTTTCACTTTTCCCCAATTTTTAAAAAAAAATTTGGGTTTTTTAAAAATTTTTTATTTTTACAAAAAAATTGGGGAAAAAAAAGGGAAAAGGAAATCAAAAAGCCTTTCGGGATTGTTGGTATGAAATTTTTCGGGACTTTCTGGGGAAAGTTGTTTGTTTTATTTTCTTTTTATTTTTTGGGTTTGGTCACATTTTTTGGGACCCCATATTTTAAATTTTTGCTTTTGCTAGAGATCTTTCCCGTTTGTTTAATTGTTGTTTAATTTTTCTGATTTTTTTAAATTTTTAAATTTACCAAAAACCCCCAAAAAATTGGGACTTGCAGTACCACTTTGTTTTTAAAAAACTAATGCTACAACCCTTTTTCTTTTTAAATTGAGTTTTTTAAAGGGCGGGTTAAACGGGGTTTAAAATTAAAATGGGTCAATCCTTTAAAGGGTTGATTTTTTAAGTTTTGCAGAAAAAAATGTATTTTAAAAGGTAAAATTTAAGGGAACCAAAACATGGGGCACTTCAACACAGGAGTAAAATTTAATGCACTATTTTTTAAGATTTAGGGGATGGTGGTTTTTTTGGACAGTTATTTTATTTTTTAAAAGTGCAAAAAATTTTGGGTATGTTAAATTTGGGGCTTTTTTTTTCGGGGCAAAATTTAGGGGGGGCTTTATTTCCCCGCGTATTGGGGGCTTTAATGCGGCGAAAGGGGGCCCCGAAATTTAACGGAAAAACCCTTTAATCTAAATAGGGGGGAAACTATGGATTACCCCTGGGCCCCCCCAGCGCCCCAAGATCGTTTTTGTACGCGGGGGGAGAAAAGGGAAAATGTCAATTTTTCGGGGTTTGTTTTAGGCCCCGGACAATGCGGGGAGTATGGTGATCAGAAACAAAGCCCCCAAAAACAACCGGTGTTGTTTTTGTACTGTACGTCCCGGCAAAACCCCGGTGTGAAACTTTTCCCCCTTTTGGGGACTTTTCCCCCAAGGTTTAACTGGGAGCTTTTAAATTTTAGGGCCTTTTGGTGGGGGGGGGGAGGGGGGAAAGGGGGAGTGGGGGTGGCCCCCTCGCCGGCCCTTAGCTTTTCTTTTCCCGGGCGGGCTATACGCCGTTTGGTTTAATTTCTTTGTAAATTTCCCCCCCCTCGGGGGTTTTAAACGGGGGGGGGGAAAAAGGGGGGGGGGAATTTAATCCATGGTTCTTATGGGAAAAATTTGTGGTTTAAACCGTATTTTATTTGGACAATTACCCCGAAAAATTTGCCCCCACTCCGGCGGGGGTTAAAATTACGGAGGGAAAAAACTTTTCCTTTTTAAAGCCTTTGTGCCCCTTTTAGTTTTAAAGTTTTAAAGTTTTTGATTTTCCACAAAGTTTTTAATCAACTAAAATTTTTCCCCTAAAAAAAAATTTTTTAATTTGGGTTTGGGGGGAACAAAAAAATTGCATTTTTAAAAAAACCCTTAAAGGGAAAAAAAACGGGTTTTTTGGTTTCCCTTTTTTCCCCCAAAAATGTAACCCAACAAATAAAAAAAATTAAAGAGGACCCAAGGGGTTAAAAAGGGCAAGTTTTTCACATAAAAAACGGGAAAAAAAAAAAAAAAAAAAAAAAAGCTCCCTCGGAAATTTGAAAACCCCTTTTTTAATGGGGGGTTGGGAAAAAACTAAGAAAAAAAAAGTTTAAATTGGGAGCGGGCTCCCACCGGGTTTCCCCCCAAAAAAACCCTCTTCTTTTCCTGTTTTTGTAGTGAGAAATTTAAAAAAAAATTGAAAATTTTTACCCCCAATGTCCTTTTGGAGAGGCGCTACGAGACCGCAAATCACTGCATGCACCTCACTAATACAGATATTTTGCAAGTAAAATGTTGATAGTAATTGCAAACCACACTTAACATACAATAGCCTGGGAAGACAGTTGTTTGTTGAAAATTGTGTATCCTGAGACCATTGTAACTTGAGGGATCACTGTACATTTCTAATAGAAATTCTGCATGAACATTCTTCATACTGATCTAGGTCATGCGCCACCACTATTAAAGAGGTTTGTCACAGCAAGGCCTAGATGACGACCGGTTATCAGATCCTGGTGTAGCCAGTGGAGAGACTCGACTGGAAATAAAAGGAGCCATAGATAGAGTTTCAGCATGCAGTCCTATCAATTTCAGTGAGAATGGGGTTAGCTGTTTATTTTATACCCTCTAAATGGAGTTTCCATAAGGCATCACTCTTAATCGATTAACATAATTTAGCCAATAAGTGGACATTCCCCATCCAGTTGGGTCATACACTTCAAATAATACTTCGGTTACAAATTTCAATCCACGTTTATGAATAGATAATATTAGGTATCAGGCTAGTTGCCACAATAAGTTCATCCTTATTTCTCTTTAACATAGGATTTTCATGAAGTTTCTAACTGCAATATTTCTGTAGCAGGCAATCAGCCCGTCACCATCTTCTAACTGCATAGTTGAAAAATACATCTTTATCAAGATGTAAGTCGCCATCTACTCATGGCATATTTCAATATCATATATTTATTGCACCTTAGAAATTGAATCACTATTAAAGAAAGCCTGCAATTTAGTCCAGGGAATCCATGAACCTTAGAATTTCCAAGTCAAGGTTTTATTCATTTAAATATACATATTCATAGGAGGGAGGACATAACGTAGTTTTAATTCATTAATATATTGGAGGCATGCACATTACACTGCATCTACAGGATTGAGAAAGGTGATGCCACAGACACAGGCACTGCACATTTGACACATTTAACTCTTATTGCTGTCGTATTTTCCCATCTTAAAATAAAGTTTGGGCTGCACATCCAAAATGATTTTTTTGAAAAATTAGCATAGGTGCACGCTGGCGTGGCGGCAAAATGCAAACACAATCCGCTATCAGCAGCGCTCTACTGGCACTAAAAACAGTCAAAGGGAACAGGAATTTTTTGGAAAAGCATTCCTGCTACTTTTAAAAACATGAGAACTTGAGGTTTTTAGTGTACATTTTTGATCAAAACTGTAAGGCTTTACAGTTTTGATCAAAAATGTACAGATAGGACAACATGTATGTACGGGGCTGCGTCAGTAGTCTGGAATCCTTTCAGCCCACAAACTAACCCTGTTCTCTGGATTTATAATCAGACGCACTCCAAAATTAGGCCATTATCGGGCGCCCGTAGCACTTTGTAATGTGCCTAAGATGTGTGGGCATTCCGGAGGCGCCTAATGTATGACCTGCAGTAGAACAGGTTCATGAATTTTGGCCCCAAATTACATACATGTCACCCTAAGAACATCAAGTTTTCATTAATTTAAAAGTAGCAGAAATGCTTTTTCAAAAAATTATATGTTCCCTTTGACTGATTTTTAGTGCTAGTAGAGTGCTGGATGATATTGGATTGTATTTTCTCATTTTGACATCATGACATAATCCTTGTATTATTATTTTTAGAGCGCCATTGATTCCAGGGCACTGTACATTCAAGGGGGTTACAAACATAGCATAAGTCAAACAAGTACAATGGTGACAATATGTGACTAACTACTGGTACAGTGGGAAAGAGAACCCTGCCCATGAAGGCTTACAATTAGAGATGGGCAAATTTCTAAAAAATTCGGTTCGGTCACTTCGCCGAATTTTCCGACAAAATTTGTTTCGGTCTTAATTACTTTGGCACGAATCGCGTTAAAAAACAGCTTTTTCCAGGCTGCACAGAGCCTGCAGGGTGCTGTAGAACATTGTGCCATGCTTATATATGCAGAGGGAGCTTGGTTTGGTCTTCATACAATGTTGTGTTTTAGTATGACACGCACATGACTGCCGCCGCTCTTAGAATCGCTTCACTCTAAAATTCCCTGGACACTTAAAAGGGCAAAACTGACCAAAAAAACTGAAGGGGGAATGTAGCCTGATAAGTATTTCAGCGACAGTGGGAAAAAAGAAGCTAAGGGCTCAGGTGGCAACATCAGTGACAGAGTGTAGAGGTGACGGCGGCAGCCACAGCAGCATGAGGTCAGAGAGTGGCACAATTACATTCTGGAGGTGGCAAAACAGTAGTAGGCCACAGGGTGGCACAATGACACAGCGTGGAGGTCACGACAGCAGCAGCAGTATGAGGTCAGGCAGTGGCACAATGACATTCTGGAGGTGGCAAAAGAGTAGTAGGCCACAGAGTGGCACAATGACAGAGAGTGGAGGTGAAGGCAGCAACTGCATGAGGTCAGAGAGTGGCACAATGACATTCTGGAGGTGGCAAGAACTGGAGAAGACCACAGACTGGCACAAAGACACAGTGTGGAGGTCATGGCAGCAGCCACAGCAGCAGCATGAGGTCAGACAGTGGCACAATGACATTCTGGAGGTGGCAAAAACAGTAGTAGGCCACAGAGTTGCACAATAACAGAGAGTGGAGGTGACAGCGGCAGCCACAGCAGCATGAGGTCAGACAGTGGCACAATGACAAAGTGTGGAGGTGGGTGGCAATACAGTCCCTGGTAAAGTGGTTGGTGGCAGATGGAGAAACTGGCAGCAGATGTGTGTCATTTAGGCGGGTGGCGGGCATCAGAATAGTGGTTTAGGCAGGTAGTTTGAACCCAGACTCATTTCTCACAGTTTGGGTGAGGCGTCATGGTGATGTAGTCTGACGCTAAGGCATTGGTGTGTGGAAATCCTGGCGATCCAAGCCTGATTCATTCTTGACAAAGGTCAGTCGTTTCCACATTTCCCGTGGACAAGCGGGGTTCTCCTTGGGGTAACGATGGCCCTGCCGCACTGAAAAAAACACGCTCTGATGCCACACTTTCTGGGCGGCAGGACAGCTTCTCCACTGCAAACTCGGCAAGTTGCGGCCACACATCCAGTTTTGGCTGCCCAGTAGTCCAGCGGATCTTCTAACTGGGGTGGCAGGGTGCTGTCCAAGTAGGCCACCACTGTTGGTTCAGGGACTGCTCTAGGTCCCGCTGCTGCTGCTGGGGACTACCTCCTCACTAGATGGGTGAAGGGAAGCTGCTCATCAGTGACTCCAGACTTAGTTTGCTTGCTGATGGAGCTGGTATGCTCCCCCCCCCCCCTTCCCCAGCAGGCGGGCAGTAGAAATTGGGGCGTGGGAACCCCCGGAAAGCCCGTCAGGGAGGGACGATGGCCATAGGCAGGGCCCAAAAACTGACTACGGAGGTTTTTCCCTATAGTTTTTGGGTTTTGGGCCCTCCTCTCAAAGGGGGAAAAAGGGGTTTTCCCCTTTTTGGCCCGGTAGGAGGGTCCAATGGGGGGGAGACCCGAAGTCACCCCTTTTGGGATTGACTATTCGGCGTCACTAGCCGGGAAAATTTTCAGCATGGGGGGCCTTTTTGCAAAAGTGCCCCGGGGGTCCCTGCCCCCATTCCACGTATACTGCAATTTTCTTGGGGGGTCATCGCCTGTTTTTTCATTCCATCTACTCCCCCGTGCCGCTTTTCTTTGTCACCGGGAAAAAAAATCCACTCATTTCCCCAGACAATGTTTTTGTCCAATGTTCCCCCTCCCTCCTCCTTTTTCAGTCCCCCGGGGACTCTTGGGGCGGAGATGTATCCCACGTCTCCGTCCCTGCCCAGAAGATTTTTCAGATCTGCCCAGGAATGAAAGCAGTGGAATGACGTTATTCCCCCCGTAGTCCCCTGGCGTTTTTTGGGGGACAAATATTGGGGCCCTCTCGAAGGGGGGGGGCCTCAAAAAAAAAAAAACGGGGTGTAGCATGGCTCCCACGGGAATCAGTTCACAGGGGAGTTCCGTCGCTGGATCTCAAAAAATGTTAATGGCCTTTCTTGTTCATACAGTGGTCCAACGTGGGCTAAATTCAAGGGGGGAAAACATCGATATCAGAGTGGGTTGGGGGGAGGCCGTTCTGCCGTGCAACTGAGGAGGGGTCCTGGTTTTTGTGGGAAAATTGGAGAAGTGCATTGACTTTTTCCCTAGCCATTTTCAAAAAATCTTTCTGAAGATGGTGGGAAGATTTCGGGAAAACCTTTTTCAAAACCAGTTGAACACATGCGCCAAAAGGGGCATGAACCATCCCTCGGTGGTCGGAACCATGTTCCTCCTTGTCATACATGGTTCCGATTTGCGGGGTTGGCGGGAGAAAGCCCCCAAAAAATCATTTTTGTGATGCTTTGGAGCGTTCCTCCCTGTGTGACTTTTTTTCCCCGAGGAAGCAGGTGTAGAATGCATGAACCGCTGTGCCACAAAATGGGGTATGTGGGAAGTACTTGTGGAGGTTGAATGGTGGTGGTGGGGGGGGGGTAGGAGGGGACATTGGCGCGGACCCGCAGTTTGAAAAGTGGAGGGGGGAAAAGCGGGTTTGTCAAGTTTTGGGTGTGCCTGGCAGGAAGCACTTCACCAGTGGGCCCGTAAAGGACATGTATGGCCTGACCGTAGTTACAGCTCCAAAATTTTCCCCCCTGCCTTTTGCCCTTGGAACAAACTGAAAAAAGTCAAGGGGACGGCCCCCTTTTGTTTACAATTTATGAAAGTGCTGGTTCTGCCCTTTTTGGAAAAAAAAATTAGTTTGGGAATCCCCATCTCGGTCGGCCAAGCCATTAGTTTTTTTGAACGGTGAGGTCCACCATTTGGAAAGGGGGGGAGCAGTACGAACAACTTGGACGGGGAAAACACGGTAGTGCTGCCCTTAGGGGTTGGAGCCCTTTTATGTTGTCTCTTTGAAATGCCTCTTTGAAGGATGTGGCCCATGGTATCGAGGAAAGATGAGCATTGGACCGGGGTTGGCAAGAGAAACGTCCTTCTGAAAGGGGGGTGGTGGGGGTTGACTGGCTGGAATTGGATGCGTGCCTAGGCGCTGCGTTGTGCGGAGCGGATGGCCCCACATCTGAGCCATTTCTCCCCGGCCCCCCCGATGGTGAGCTGACGTGTTGAGCAGGGGTGGGTGCCAAGTTAGCTTCCTGGCCACGCTTCCTTTCTGCCACGGTTCTAATTTCCCTTTCGGTCCTCCGGTGTTTGCAAAGAAATGCCACACGCGGTAGTGATTTTTTTCCCCCAAGCTCGCACTTGAATACAAAAAAAAGCCCTGCCCGTTGAGCCCCCCGTGCCGCTATTTCTTGGCCTGGAAGGGGTTTTTTACCGTGGCCCCTTGGCTCGGGGGTTTCATGTGCTATCCTGTGACTACGGGGGACACAAAACCCCCCTTTTGGCCCGCGCCGCGCTGCGGCAAACTGACGCCCCTTTTCTTGAGATGGGGGGGAAGCCCTTGCCTCCCCGTGTCCCCCGTTGGGGGCTACATCTCATATTTTTGGTTTTACGTCCCCCCTGCTGTCCTATCACCCCGGGCTTTATAGCGAGGTGACCCCCACAAAAATGGGCCTCCCTGGCCACCTTTACATCTATACTTTGCCCCCTACTGCAAGGGGAAACGGGGGATATTGGGCCCCCCTTTTTCGCTGCCAAGAGCTGTGATGCCTCCTCAAATTTTTTTCCTAGTATAAGTGGCGTTTACCCGACCAGTAGTAGATCTTGGCTGGGGGAAAAAAGGATGGGACGAGGTGGGTTGAGGACAGGTGAGGGGCTGACCGTCCGGGCCATGCCAACTAAGGGTTGTTCGGGTTCCCCCCGACTCTTTGGGTGGGGTTGTCAGATGTCATCTGGGAGGAAGTGGATGGACCCGTAAACCAATTGCCCTTGGGTTTTAGTCAGCCCGGCCGTAGATGCGCGGCAGTTGTGGCTCACGATTGACCCCCGTGGATCCCTTGCTGTGTGCCAATGTGAAGGGGGGGGGCTTTTTCCCGGGTCATCGAGGAAAAACGTAAAAAACCCCAAAAAAGGGACGGCCGCAAATCAGGACAAAAATTTTCCGGGGACAAAACTGGCGGTTTTGTTTCCTTTTTCCGTGGGGAAAGGCCCTTATGGCTTTTGCAGAAAAAAAAAAACTTTTACTTGAATTTGCCCAACGTTTTGCTGCTTCAGTGAAAAAACAAAAATTTTTTTTTCTTTATGCCTCTTCAAGTTGTCTACAGATGTAGATTAGTGATCGTTAATATTGCGCTTTTTTTAGGGTTAAACTCCATCCAAATGTTCAATTTAAATGAACCCGAATCCCTTTTGGTATTGAAAAAAATGACCAAACCCAAAAATAAATCGGTTAGAGTGTTTTATTTATTTATTTATTTTTTGAATGGGTTAACGTATCCATTCCTCGGCGCTTTCAGTTCACCAGCATTGTCACTCTGATGATTTTGGTTTGGGTCACCAAAATAACCTGGGGCTGTTACCCGGCTTATTTTGGGATGATTTTGCCCTAAAAGAGGCCGTTTTGCTGAAAAACGTCCAGGATTCGGAAAAACCCGTTCTCATAGAGAACTATGGATTCGTTCCTCCCCATTGGGGAATCCGCGGCAGGGGGAAAGGACAGACTTTTTTAAGCGTTACGGCCTGAATTTTTGGACTGCTATGGGGTCGGTGGAGCTGCCGGGCCCCCCCACCGCCCCCCCGCACGGGCAGCCGGCGTAAATTGGTGGCGAAATCGTCCCCGCAATTCGTCGGCAAAAAAGCCCTGTGAAAATTTTGGGGAATGGGTGTTTGGTCTTAAAGTGACGTCTGAGCGACATCGCTAAGGTACTAGAAGCACCATGGGAAGGGTAGGTTAAAAAAATTTTAAAACCCCCGGTTAAATAAAAAAAAAAGGTTAAAAGGGTAGATTAAAAGGAAAAAAAGTATGAGTGCAGGAGATTTTTTTCTTCCCCTTTTTTGGTCAAAAAAAAACAATTTTAATATACCATAAGTAATTTTTTTTTTCAAAGGAATTGTAACTCTTTAGTGCTCAATGTTTTTGCTGTGAGACCAGAATTATTTCTGCAAGCAATATGACAGCCAAGAGCTGGGGTACAACAGTCATTTCTGACCCTTGGTACTTGTAGGCCCGTTTACCAGCTTCCCTGTTTTCAAGTCTTTTTTAAATTGTTATTAATCATTTTGGATCCTTTTTTGGTTTAAAAAACTGATGGGTCTTTGGTTTCCCCGTTTCTTTTTCCCCTTAAAAATTCATGGCACTCCTTTTCTATAAATCACCCCCATCGTATGCCAATGGATTTGTTTGTCAGGGGATTTTGCTTCCGGGGGGAAATCTGGGTTTAAGTTGAAAGTCTTTGCTGGGTTTAATGCTGTCCTTGGGGGTTTTGGTAGCTTTTCCAGCACCAATTTTTGTTAGTGTTTTTTTCATTGCATATGTCTAATTTGGAAAAATCCAAGGGAGTGATCATTTAAACTTTGGTGTTGATTGGAATTTTTGACTTATTTTGGGTGCCTGCCAAAAATGTAATCACAAAAAAAAAATCATGATAAAATAAATTTGGAACTTATATTGTCAAGATGGGACAAGGACCGTGTGGTAGTGACTACCTCTATTCAGTGCTTCTCAGAAAATTGGGACTTTAAATTTTCTCAAAGAAAAACGGAAAAAAACGACCTTTACTCACAGCTCAAGCAGATGGTGTCTTTTTTTTGTTTTTGAAACACCCAGAAATTGGGGGGGCAGCCTGCCCAATCGGATTAGTAGTGGGTAACAGGTGCGGGTCAGTATGGTGTGCACACGTTTTATAATACTGGCACCCATTTATCTTTTTATCTGTATCCCAATTAGAATCCCAGCAACTGCCTCCTATATATTGATGGGTGTGAGTGGTTGTTCTTACGGGTATTTTTGCATTTTTTGTAGTCTCCCAATGTATTTTTACTGTAGCTGTTTTGCATGTTTGTGTAGGTGTCAATTTTATGTGCAGTTGGTTGTTCCCTAATGGTGAGATGTATGGGTTAATGCCTAGCAATCGGCTGAAACCTGTGTATTTTTCTTAGGTAGCATGGGGGCTGGTGTTGCCTCTCTGCTGGGTTCAGTCTCATTCCCGCCTTTGAGCCGTGAGTATGGCCGGTTTCCGTTTTCTCTATTCAGTGTGCACAATTGCTTGCACTATTACAATGTAATAAAGCTTTTGGCATTGTAATCATTTCACTAATGATGCTCACATTACACCCATTTTAGGAAGGCTTAAAGGGGTATTCCCATCTCAGTGTTTAGCTTTAATCATGTAGGCAAAGGTAAATAAACATGATCACCAACTACATTTCTGTTCTGATTTTGCCTCATTTTAAAAATACAGCAAGTTTTCTATCCTGCTTTTTACAGCTGAATTCTTAGGTTGCTGGTTACTTCTGTGCTGTAACCGCCCTGCCCCATTAGGCGTACTGCACTAAATACGGAGTGAAATACATCCCAGTCATTATGGTAATCCATAGTTCTCTATGAGAACTATGGATTACGTCTCCTCTCCCCAGCGCACAATACGCTGAGCGGGGAAAATAAATGACATGTCAATTACTAGCGGTGAATACGTGCCGCTAGCAATCAATGTCTATGGGGCCGGCGAGCTGCCGGACCCCCTGCCCCGTGGGAGTTTGCGCGAGCTCCCGAACTCCGGCGTAATTGCGGGGCGTAATTACACCCCGCAATTACACCATGTGAACATAGCCTTATGCTGATAAGACATAGCTGCAAGAGCACAGTGGTAATCTGTATCCTAGGAAACATCTGTAAACAAAGTAGTATAGAAAACCTGATGTATCTTTGAAGTGAACCAAAATCAGAAGACGTGTATTTGGTGATAATGTTCATTTACCTTTGCCTACGTGTTTAAAGCTAGTCAATGAGATGTAAATTCCTATTTAAATATCCTGTGAGTCATGTCAGCTATAGCATTGATATAGTTTCAGAACTGATTGCGTCATCTAGATTGGTGTCCCATATATCATGACTTTATTATTTTTAGGTTAAATATCATGTGTTTTCCCCCCCAA
>JAODAL010049631.1:0-28030 GCA_025379985.1 Phyllomedusa bahiana | reverse complement strand
TTTTTGGGGGGAGGGTTTCCCGTTTGCAACTCGGGAGGGTTTTCCCGGGCTTTGTAGGAATGGATAAAGTGCAAGAAACATTTTCCCGGGCCATTTTCGGGAATATCTAAAGTTGGGGGAAAGACTTCAGGATTTTCACAACCAGATTGAACAGGGCCCGCCTGCGGGGTTTTTGGGAATATCCCTCCTCGGTGCGTGCGGAAACCATGTTCCTCCCTTTGGGTCCGTCCCCATGGTTCCAGTTTGGTTGGCGCGGGAAACCCACACTTTGATTTTTTGGGCTGTGACGGGAGATTTCCCCCCTTTGTGATTTCGTTCGCCGGGGGCAAGCCGGGTTGTAGAATGCTTTTGAAAAACGTTTTGGCCCCCCCCACATTGGTATGATGGAGCAGAAATTGTGGGGGCTAGATGGTGGTGGTGGTGGGGGAGGAGGAGGAGGGGGGAAAACATTGGCGCGGGAAACCCGGGCAGTTTAAAAAAACGTGGGAGGAAAAAGCGGCTTTCTCCAGTCCAATTGTTGGGGGCCGGGCCCGGAAGCACATTCCCCCGGGGCCCTTTAAAGGGAATTTTTTCGGGCCCCTGCCCGTAGTTAAGCCCCCAAAAGTCCGCGCTGCCGGCCCCCTTGGAAAAACCGATAAGCTAAAGGGGATGGCCCCCCTTCTGTTAACATATTTATGAAGTGCGGGTATATCCTTTTTGTAAAAGAAATTAGGTTGGGGAATCCCCATTTTGGGCTGGGACAACCCCATTAGTTCTTGAAGGGTGCAGAGTCCCCTTTTTGGAAAAGGGTTTTATGCAGCACCAAAATGGGACAGGAGTAGGGTTTCAGCTTTGCCTTGGGAAAGGTTGGACGCAGGGGGGGGTTTTTGTCTCTTTGCAACCCCTTGCTAAACATGCTGGGCCAGAGTAGCGAGGAGAGGAGCATCGGGGGGACCGGGGGAGATGATGCCCAAGAGAAAACACCCCCTTCTGCAGAGTGGTACCCTTTTGAGGGCTGAAATTTGCAATGCGTCCCAACTGGGCGCTGCTGCTGTGTTTTTCTGGGGCGGCAGGTTTGGACCCCCACCCTGAGCCAGTTTTCCCCCAGGCCCCCGGGATGGTAAAGTGAATGGGGTTGCGCGGGGGGTTTGGTCCCAACGTTAGCCCTGGCCACGCTTAAATTTTGTTTTAAGTTTTCAAACATATCCCCAAAAATTGGCTCCTCCGGTCCCTTAAAAAAAGGGAACTCCCCACACCGCCGGTACCCGGATTTTACCCCCAACTTTCCCCGCACTGAGGACTACCTCCCCCGCGGGCCTGCGGGTCCCCCGTTACTTTTTTGGGGACCTGCGAAGGGGGGTTTTTTTAAAACCCAGTGGCCGCTTGGCTCTTGCCCTAAAAATTGTGCTTCCTGTAAATTCACGGCCAAAACCCCTCTTGTGGCTCCCGCCGCCCCTTAAACGGAAAGCTGACCCCCCCTTTTTATGCCCTTAAAAAAACCCTTCCCTCCCCCGGCCCCCCAAGTGCGGTCGGCCCTACATCATCTCTATTTGGGTTTTTTAAATTTTCATGCTGTTCTTCCCCATTTCGGGGTTTGAAGGTGCCCCCTCACAACATGACCCCCCATCCCAAACCTAAACTTTCTTTATTTGCCCCCCTACTGCAAGAAGAGGGGATTTTGGGGCCCTTTCTTCGCGGGCCAAGTAGTTTTGGGCTGCCCCCCCTAAATTTTTTCATCCTGAAAAATAGGGGCGTTGACCCGGGCCAATTTGTAATTTGGTGAAAAAAACCGGATGGGACGAGGGGGTTTTTGAGGACGGTGGGGCCCGCTGCCCCGCCCCCGGGCCAGGGCCAAAACAAAGGGCTGGTCTGACGTTCCCACCCCCTTTTGGGTGGGGTTGTAGATGTCATTGGGGGGAAGTGGAGACCTTTTAACCCAAAAACAAAACCCTTTGGGGGTTTTGTGAAAAACAACACCGTGGATGACAGCGGCATTTTCGGGCCCTTTCACCGAGTGAACCCTGCGGGCGACTCCCCCCTTGCTGTGTGCGTCCTGGGCCTTTTTCCCAGGAATGTTTGTGCCACGGGCCACTGCGGGTGCAGACCCTGCCACCTCTTTCTGACAAAAAAGTTTTTTTTAAATATAAAACAACATGTTTGATGAAGATATTGAAATATGATAAATATACCCCTTGTTTTTTACCCCCAAAAGAACCCTTAACAAGCGGGGGAAACCCCCTTTGGGTTTAAAAATTTGGGGCCCCCACAAAAGGGCCGGGAAAAAAATTTGCTTGGGATGTCCCTTTTAAAAAAAACTTTGTATTTTATAAAATGAAAAAGGCTTAAAAAACCCTTTTGGGAAATATGAATTATGCCTACAGAATTTTTCTGTGGCGGTGAAAAATAAAGTTTTTTTTTCTGATGCAACTGCAAAAAAAATACTTATTTAACCCCGGGATTTTAAAATTGCCCCAAAAAATTTGAGCCCCACAAATATAGCTTGAAAGGGTTTTTTACAATGCGGGTTTTTTACCCCACACAACAAGAATAAAATTGTAATTAAGCTTTGTTGTGAATTAGGCTACAAAAAATGTATTTTTTTGGTGGTTAAAAAAATGCCCGGTTCTTGAAGTCACCACAGTGAAAAAAACGCTTAATTAACCCCTGGATGAAAATTTGTTAAAAGATTGAGCCCCCCAAAAATACTAGTTTGTGCGTTTTCAATGTGGGTTTTTTCCCCCCAAACAAGAGAAAAAATTTTGGTTAATTAACCTTGTTTTTAATTGGGCTACAGGAAAAAATTGTATATTTTTTTGGGGGTTTGGAAAAGGGAACGGTTTTTTGGGAGTACCCGGGTAAAAAAAAATTTTTAAAAATTAAACCCCTGGATGTAAATTGCAAAAAAGAAATTGACCCACCCAAATCCCACTTTGTGCAGGGTTTACAATGCGGTGTTTTTTACCCCACACAACAAAAATAAAATTGAAATTTAACCTTTGTTTTGTAAATTTAGGAAACGGGAAAAATGTATATTTTTTGGGCGGTGAAAATGACGGTTTCTTGGAGTCACTTAAGTGAAAAACAACGTTTTTAAGTAACCCCGGGATGTAAATTGCGCCAAAAAATTAAAACCCCCAACAAACTACTGTTTTTTGTAGCGTGTTCCCAATGCGGGAAATTTTACCCCACAAAAAAGGGAAAAAATTTTTTTAATTAACCTTTGCTTGTGAATTGGGGGCTCGGGAAAAAAAATTTTTATTTTTTGGGGCGGGGTAAAAAATTTACGGTTTTTTGGGTAACAAATTAAAAAATGTTTAAATTTAAAACCCCTGGTTTTAAAAATTGGCCAAAAAAAATTGACCCCAACCAAAAATATGGTTTTGGGTTGCGTGGTTAAAATTAAAGTTTTTTTTTTACGCCCAAACAACAAGGGAAAAAAATTTGAAAATTAAACCCTTTTTCCCTTTGGGAATTAGGCAAAGGGAAAAATTGTATTTTTTTGGGCGTTAAATAATGATGGTTTTTGGGTCAAAAAGCTAAAAAACAAACGTTTTAATTTAACCCCCAAAAATTTTTAAATTGCCCAAAAAATTTGACCCACAAAAAATTAATATTTTTGTAGGGGTTTAAAATTTGCGGTGTTTTTTAAAGACACAACAAAAATTTTAAAATTTGTTTTTAAACCTTTGTTTTTGTGAATTAGGCTACGGGAAAAAATTTATATTTTTTTGGGCGGTAAAAATTTTCCGGTTTTCCCTTGGAGTCCCAACCGTGAATAAAAACCCTTTAATTTAAACCGTGGATGTAAATTGCCCCAAAGAAATAGCCCCCACAAACTACTAGCTTTGTTGCGGGGGTTAAATGCAGTTTTTTTTTTAGGGCCACCAAAAAGAGATAAAAATTGAAATTTAAACCTTTTTTGTGAATTAGGTACAGGAGAAATGTATAATTTTGGGGTTTGAAAATAAAGGTTTCTGGGGGTCACCAAGCTGAAAAAAAGCTTAAAAAAACCCCTGGATTTAAATTGGGAAAAGGGAATTGAGACCCCAAAAATAAGGGGTATTTGTATTGTAAAAAAAGGTGTTTTTTTTAAAAGAAAAAAAGGAAATGGTTAGATCCCCCTTGGGTTTTCAAAAGTGCGTGAGCAGATAAGATTTTAAATGTATATGAGTGCAGGGAGACATGGTTTTAGATCCAATACCCAAAAAAAATCAGAAATAGAAGTTAAGAAAGCAGTTGAACAAGCTGGAACTCCCCCCATTGCTTTAAAAAACATTTTCTCAAAAAAAATCGCCACGGCACACCTTTCCCTGTTTATACAGTGGGCGGATGAGCTCCCCGCGCGGCGCCCCGGCTTATTTTAGGCGGTGACTCAAGAATGCCCCTTGATTGGTTCATCTCTGCAATGTCATGAGGCTATGCCCTTTTCCCCCCCAAGTTTTTGCCCATTAACACCATGGCTTGCACCATTTTCAAAAAAAGCAACTTCGTTCACCCCCAGGTACCCCCAAAATTCGCTTGTTCAGAAACCCAAGTTTTCCCGAAATTTAAAAAGAAGTCCACTTCGTTGAATCGATTGCCCTCCCTTTGTTGATTTGTTTTGTTCTCCATCTTCTTCTTTCCCCTTTCTTTCTTTTTCATTCTTTTGTGGGGACATTAAGCCAATCCCACTTTCTCTTGAATTATGGGAGACAAGCCCCGCCCCTTTCAGCCTGATATGTTCAGTCTTATTCGCTCTGATCTTCAGGGGCAGTACCTTGGCAGGCAACTGGAGAGCGTCCATTAGGTTTTTGGCTTTATTGTTCTTGATTGGCGTTTCCCAGCTGATGGAAACCCCTTTCAGGGGCGGGCCCCCCCTTTGGTGATGGGGCCCCCCCGTAGGTTTGGCTGATTTTTTTTTTATCGTTACGTCTTTTTTTCAGCAAGCTTGCAAGCTTCGTCCAAAGCCTTAAGATCTGCGATTTGGGGTGACACCTAGAAAGGGAAAGAAAAAAGCTTTCCCCGTTCTGTCGCAAGGGAAAACCCCACAGTCCCGTATGGAATCATCCTTGGTCACTGCAAACCTGGATCCATCCGTAAGAAAACATAATGTGGATCCCCAGCTTGGGTGTAAGCAGTAGGAATATGTGATTTTTAGCTTCCTCTGTTCAAGGCAGTCTATCATTGGAATGTCTTCATCTTTTCTTGTGTGGTATTCGGGTTCCATCTTCCCCCCTTTGGGAGGAAGCAGGGGGCTGGGTTGAGGGTATGCATCCTTCAAGGGTTTCATTTTCAGGGCATGAATGAATTGTAGCGAAGATTTTCGTTTTCTTTGAGAGTGAGGTTGTTGGGTTGTTTTTAAAATCCCTTGAAGGTAAGAGGTGGGCCCAAAATAGCACAGGATTCCCCAAAAAGATGTTTGAAACTTGTCAAGAAGGGGTTTTTGCAGGACAACAGCTTGGGCATGTAGGAGCAGTCTGTGCGAAGGATATCTTTCTGATTATTAAAAAGGGCCTACGATCTCCATGTTTTTTAGCCCCAAAAACCAGGGCTGGCCATGATGTTCGGAGAGAAAGGGGTTAAAAGGGTGTGTTGTCCGGGGTACCCCGAGCAGGGCTTCGGAATAATTCTTTGAGTTCGGAAAACAGGCCCCCGCCCAGGGGCAGTTTTGGTGGAAGAAATGTCCTGGAAAAGGCATTGGGTTTAGCATAAATCAAAAGCGTGGGTATTCTTAGTGACGACTACGAAGAGGCCCCAGAAAGTCTGTAGTGAAAAATGAATGGTAGGTAAAAGGGAAATGGACACACAGTGTCCCTTTTAGTCATCAGGAAGGCCCTTTTGGTTTCGAGAGGGGGTTCAGGATCCAGGGTTCTTGAAGGAAAAAGGGGAAAAGGGGCCATGTGTTGAAAGGCAACCTTTTCTGGGCTGCACGGCAAAGATAGGAAAATGTTTGAGCGATGGGAAATTGTTTTTTTGGGAAAAAATGCAAAGAGAGGATGAAAACATCTTCAGGGCCGTGACCAACTTCGAAAAATCTTATGAGAAATCAAGAGGGGAGATGATAACTTGAACAACACAGATAATTTAGTGGTCAACAGTTCGTATTCAGGAAAAGGATAATATTATGCGGAGTGATCTGGATTTGCAAAACAAATGAGTGTAAGATTAGTGGTATAAATTCTTCAGTGTAGCAGGAAGAGGAGCAGGTTAAGGAGAATGGTTCAGTAAGGGCAGTATTCCTGGCCAGTGTAGGCCTGCATTACTGAGGATTGTGGAATGCTGATGGTTGAGGAACATAGCCTTGATGGTTGGCTTCTCCGTTTCTAGTCCGGCAATTTCTGATAATATGGCCAGCCCTTTTGCAATTAATAGCATATTCTCGGTGAAAGTTTAAATCAAATCCTGCGGGGGACACTGAGAAGGAGAGGCAGTAGGCAAATATCCGTGATCGATTTGTTGTGCTTGATGGTAGGAATTAAGAGTGAGGATAGGGTCAACAGCAGAGGATGGAATATAAAATGTTCCCGAAGGGGTGATTAGGGGGTATAATGGCTGTGGGTGAGCGGTGAGACAGCCAGCGGTGTAAGGGGCTATCCTTCTCATCCTTTCCATACAGGGGAAGTGCAGACTTTTATGATTTAAAAACTGTCGGTTCATTGCAAATTAATGCATTACTATCATTTTGATGTTATACTGCAGCAATGCCCCGTTTAACCTGTGACCCCAGAAATACCTATGTCAGGGGACGGATGAGGGAACAAGATGGCCAACAGGAATTTCGGGGGGGTTGGGTTCCCAAGCATATGGCTGACAACAGGAAGTGGGAATTGACTGCACCAATATGGCCATCAGTCGCGGAAGGGGCAGGGCTTTGTTGCGTATCTCCGGAAGGAGAGGGAGTGTAAGCTCTGCGGGTGCTGGTGGGTGGGACCTGCATTGAAGCTGAAGAGGAAATACAGTGAGGTTTTGGAGTTGGGCGTCTCCTCCCACATCGAGCACAATAATTTGCAGAAACAAAACTTTGCTAGCGAAAATGGGGGCTTAAGAGCATACATATAATAAGTTAAAATCTTATGCAAATAAAAACATATACATGAAATTACCATCATGTAAATAAACCCACATGAAATCTCTGTGGTTAATGTTGCACTGATAAGAGAAAAGTGTTTCCCGGCTGAAACAAACCATAAATCTGAAGTCACACACTGGCGGGACACGATATCTAAAACTCTGTGTCTCTAGAAACGTCTGAATAAAATAATTGTTTTCCCTTTGCGTAAAAAACAGGAAGTTCTTCAGACTTCAATGTGGGGGTCCTCGAAGCAGATAAAACAGGAAAAAAATTTGCAGATAAGCAGTTATTTCAGCCTCTACATAAAACTAACTCTAAACATCTAAAGGAAGCCAGCTCATCAACAGAATGGGTGGCACCTAACTCTGACCCTGACTAATTTCTCTGAGAAAAAATCTCCTAGCGTATCGTATCGACCCTCCTGACTGCTCTGAGGAAAACTCCTAGCGACAGGAATTTACTATCTACTTCTGACTGCTCTGAGGAAAGCTCCTAGCGACAGGAATCTACTATCTACTTCTGACTGCTCTGAGGAAAGCTCCTAGCGACAGGTCTGTTCTTCTCTTCACACAGTATTCACACAGGAACCACACAGGAATCTCTATTTAAATCACAATTACCAAGGAATCCTAACAGCCAGCTTCCATCTACCCAGAAATAATAAAGAAATGAAATATAAGAAAGTCACATTAACCACAGGCAAAACATTTGATTGTCAGAAATGCATTTGGAGTATTTCCTTCTCACTATAAACAAGTGACAATCTATCTCAGTGTAGCATAAAAAGAGGAACCAACTCCTAACAACAGTGAAATTTTGTGCTGCGTAGCAGATGTAATGGCAGATAACTGTATCTCGAGAGCAATCTATCAGAGAACCAGAGGTAGCAAGGGCATAAAGCCAAACCACAAGCACACGTTACGCGTGCAAGAATAAATCAGAGGAGGCACACCCCAGGCCTTCGGTGACGCCGTTTAAAGAGGCAATCCACGGTCAAACAACATAGGCAGCCTGAGAACGGAATAAGGCTAAGTTCAAAAAGAAACCAGCTACTTACCCGTGTATATATTGGTGACTAGTCAAAAGGTCAGGCCGCCCAGATTGAAATGGCCATGGGGCGACGCCCCAGAACAGACGGCAGGACTCCTCTGCGTTTCCCTCGTTTTCGTTTGAGAGTCACGTGCACCAAATGATAAGTACAGTTTAACCCTTTGTCTGTACTCCTGCCAAATTGCCACTTCCTCCAAATTAATATATATTTTTGCTGTAGTAGCTGGAACCCAGGAAAGTACCATCCAAAACAGATTTGTCTGGAGAGCAATTCTGTTTAATACAGGGAAGTAATGAGATTTTATATCACTTGTTACGTTAGCATTTGTCACAGTATGTGTTATTTGACCATTGGTTTAATTGACATTTGATGGGACGAGTTAGTAAGAAATCAAGTACAAGTTCTTTATATGGTAATATACATTTCTGCATGTTTTGCACAATGTTAAACCGTTCGAGTTGTTTAAAACCGTCCGAGTTGTTTACTGTGCCGGATACTGGATGTCGAAACAAATGTTCTCTATGCCATGTTAGTCTGCTTTTGCTTAAGCTATCTTCTTAGTAATCCATAGTGAATCCATTTTTTAATGGTCCTCAGTGTCATTCGGGGCAGGTACATCTGGGAAAGGGAATTCTCTTGCAAAAAAGCTGTGCATTTCAAAGCATAATTATCTGATTTTAAACCCGGGCAAGGGAAATGGAGATAGAGAATGATTCATGCAAATAGTATATAGACAGTTTCTAGATATTAAACGATGGATATGAAAGGTACAAACAGATTTCTAATGTTTTCAATCAATTCTTAATGAATTCCCACACCTGACAGTCTCACTACAATTATTGAGTTTTAATTAAAAGATCTTTAAAAAACAAGCAGCTTTGCAATATATATTCATTAGAAATCTCTTACTGATTTTGAGTTATCCCTGGTAGTAAGAGTGCATCAGCTCCTCAAATCACTATAGCAGCCGACCTGTTGATTTTTCTCTCACTGGCTGGTGAATCATCAGCTTCTCAATAAAAGGGCAGAGCACAGGGGCCCCTCCCGCACAGTATGAGGCCACTTGTGATGCTTCTGTAGGGGAGGGGGAGGGCTCTGGCTTCTGTGTCTGTGTAGCTGTGCTGCCTGGATTGGGGTTGCAGGATCGGCGAAACTGATGCCGGGATTCCCTTGTTTCGCTTGGGTAGTAGCAGCGTCCATGTATGTCAGTTGTCGCCTTGGTTACGGTTGTGTCACTTCCTGGAGATGCCGTTCGGTTTGTGGGCGGGCCGTGATGTCATGCTCACATCCGGCGGCCTCCCGGAAGTTGATACTCCGGTGCCCGGGCAGAACGAGCAGTTGGAAACAGGTGAGTTCACTCTTGTATGGTTTTATGTTGTTATATATACTAACACTGTTGTCTCTGCATTATGCCATGACTAAGGGTGTGCTATACACCTGAAACGCGTCGGCGTTTTATTGTGGGGCGCTTTGCTATGCTCTGTTGGGCTACTTGGCTTTTATCCTGTTTACAATAAAGAAATTTGGCTTTTATCGTCTATGGTACCGCGGTATCATCCTTTTTGCTACTTGCTGCCTGGATTAACCCTGTGTGTGCCTGCTCCCTCCTGCTCTCTACACAGATTGACAAGAGCAGAGGTGAAGCTGATCTGTGGTTAATAGGATGTGACAGCAGTGAAGTGTGTTACTATAATCATGATGTGTCTGTGGAGCTTTGACTATACTAATAGAACAGATCAGGGGGGCATGTGAACGGTTCATATCCCTCCCTGCTCTGCTGTATGTGATTATAGTAACACACTTCACAGCTGCCCTGTGTCCTGATGGGAGGACAGCACAGAACAGGGTTTGTTTGTTGTTGCTTGAGATGTCCATGGAGATTTGTATGCTAAGCAGGGGGTATAGGAACACTTGCATCCCCCCCTGCTCTGCTATTAGCATACACAGCTTCACAGACCTCTCCACACTCATAGATCAGCCCTCTCCCTGCTGTCTCCTGACTCTGTGGAGCAGCAAGAGCTCGGTCACAGCACAGTGCAGCTGATCCAGCAGTGAGCAGCCAGCAGCAGACCTAGGCAGGCACACACAGAGTTAACTCTGGCAGCAAATCCCCTCGCCCTCACCCTGCTGTATAGAAGTTACTGCAGTTGGAGGAGGAGAGCTGTCTGTGTGCTGAGAAGAGGGGGAAGTGGGAGGAGAAGAGGCAGACAAGAAGTACGCCTCTGAATTCAAAAATCCTATGCTGCCAGACACACTGAGGTAGGCTAAAAGCCTGTAGTGAGACAACTCCTTTAAGCTGCTCCTCACATGCTTCCTGCATACACAGGCTTTATGTAATACCAAAAGCTTCCTTTTCCATTTTAGCTGCTTCCTGATGCATTTGGATTAGGAAACAAAACAAATGATAAAAGGGAGAAGAAGGTTACCAGTATTACTGGTATTATGTGCAGAGGGCATTTAGGAGGCAGACACAGTATGAAGCATAGCAGGAATTGAGAAAGATGTCATTTTAGTAAATCCTCTCTTACCCCTCACTCACATACAGCAATTTTATTTCCATTTTTAGGGTCTTAAGTAGTGTTGAGCGATTTTTATCGACAAAGTTGAAATCGGCAAGGTTTTTATGGTGATCGAAATTTCCAGATCATGCGATAATTAAGGTTAAAATCTGTGCATCATCTATTAAGATCGCGCCTTTTTCTGCGCTTCCTGTAATTTTGGCAGCCAGCAAATCAGATTACAGAATAGAGCAGGGTGAGATGTGTGTGCGACGTCATGACTGGGATGTGTATGGTTGCGATTGGCTGGAAAACTCACATGACCTCGTTTTACATAGAACAGCGTTTCCTGTTTCAGCCTCAGTGTTTCTCAGCGTCTCATAGGGATAGGACCTGCGCTCTGCCTGTGGCCAAACAGCTCAGCGAAATTAGTCTATTTCTGCACAGAGAAACCTCTACTATTAGCTGTGATCCTTCCAATTTAGTTAGATTAGAGATGGGAAGATTTTATGTAGTTAGCTAGAGAATTTTAAAGCAGCATCTACCGCTGTAAATTCACGGCGGTGGGAGCGGGGGGGGGGGCCCGCGGGCGAACACAGACAAGCTCTATCTATAAAGAACACTGGATAAAGTTCACCAAGACTTAGTGTAGACATTGTAGTGGAATAACTTTAAAATTAACAGAATGCTATTGAAATATTTCCTTGATATTGGGCAGACTGAACTTATATTGATACACATCATTTCTAGTAACTGCAGGTCTCTTTGTTAGCTGCAAAACTCCACTTTTATTATCAGTATACATTTCAGATAGGTGTTCATTTTCAATTTTACCCATTACACCTGTGACTGTTGATATATCCACCTAGCAGTTAAATTACAATCCAGCAATCTTGTAGTCAGCACAGGTTGTTTGTTGCCAAAAATACCGTGTATCGTACGAAAACATCACAGTTACGTGTTTTTTGACTTTTGCGCACCCAGCATTGTTCATTGACGCAGCATCTACGTAAATCTTAAAACAGCAATTCTATAGTCACCACAGGTGAATTGAAAGGTGCAAAAAATACCGTGTTATTATACGAAAACATAACAGATACAGACATAACAGACTCCTTTTCCCGACACTTTTTAA
Organism: Phyllomedusa bahiana; assembly: GCA_025379985.1. Lineage (NCBI taxonomy): Eukaryota > Metazoa > Chordata > Amphibia > Anura > Hylidae > Phyllomedusa > Phyllomedusa bahiana. The sequence goes on along the minus strand of JAODAL010049631.1, from coordinate 16,316 downwards.
TCTGGGGGTCAGACAGGTTTAATGGTCATTCTGCGGTCCAGGACAGGTATAGTCAATGTCCAGTGAAACTAAAATGGTGGTTGAAAGACTTCTTTTTGCGGCACATTTTAAATGTGGGGGTCATGCAGGTTTGGGGCTCATGCTGCGTTCCAGGACAGGGATATTCAATGTCCAGGTTCAAGTAAACATGATGGTTCAAAATCATACTGCCTATCTGGCACTTTTTAATTTGTGGGTGATGCAGGTTTAAGGGTCAGGCTGTGGTACAAGACAGGGATAGTGAATGGTCTGTGACTTTTTTTCTGTGACTTTTATAACCTAAGTGTGTTGCCTAAGATGTAGCACATATCCATTTGACTGTTGTGGATGTTAATTTCAGCTTCTCCAGCCTTGTTTGGGTGTAATAATGAAGGTGTTGTTGCTCTCCCATAGACTTTAATGGTCATTGCTCATAATCGACGCTCACTATCGAAAAACCTTATCGATAGCGGCCGACTATCGACTATCGATCGATCTCGATAGCCAACGCAATCGCTCAACACTAGTCTTAAGTGTATGCAGCTCCTTGGAAACATACACTTGAGGGAAAGTTACATAAAGTAACATCATTAATATCATAAAAGATCCATGTAGATCTAATTTTACTTTAATACTACAAAACATATTGTTAGGCTAATTAATTTTCTAAGAATTTCCTCAAGTGTCCATTTCTATCTGATTGTGAGTATAAACAACTGGAAATAAATAATTATAGAATCTACTGTAGTAGAAAAGAGTCAATGGCACTCACTTGGCCAAGTCCTTGACAAAGCGCAGATAATGCAAAACGGCTGTTGGTCTGATTCATCTTCGTTCCACTCTTCTGTACCCTATCTTTTAATAAATCGGAGAAAAGCTTCAGATGGTGAGTGCTATGGATTGTTCTTACTATAGTGTTTGTGTGTATGGGTTTCTGTTGATTCATTGACACAGAGTACCACCGAAGTACAATATAAGATTTAAAGGGGTTGTCTCACTACAAAGAATAGCTTTCAAAATGTAGGGAACATAAAATAAAGACATTATCCAAATACATTGCTTTGTTCATCTGTTTTTGTTAAGGAGATACAAGTGAATTTATCACCTCCCTGGCTATTTCAGTTCCTCAGTAACCGACCTGTAAACATCTCTCCCCCCTGCTGTTTGTTCTATGTGATAGCAGTGAGTGATGTCATCACACAGGTCGCAGCAGCCTCTGTGTTGCTGGGCAGTAAAAAGCTTGATTTATCTAAAGTAAACAGCACTAATTAGGGCTTTTGTTTGAGGGATCAGATAAACTCCTGCTAGCAGTTCTGGAGAGCTTCTAAGCTATCCTAAACTAATTAGCAGAATGAAAACACAGAGTTGAATACACCAGGGAGCTGTTTGCAAATTACAATCAGTCTGACCAGGAAGTGACAGAGTATTTCATTCATGCATCCTATGAAACTCTACAGGAAGACAACCCCTTTAAAGGGGTTTTGCCAAGAAGCCAGTTTGTTACCTCTTAATCTGATCAGGAGAGACTATAAACAAAGCATGATGAGTCACACTGCCTCACAGACAAGAGGGAGGGGGCTGAGCAGTAACAAGGAAGCAGAGGAGACAGGGAGCGTTGTGCAATGTGTACTCAAATAAAACCTTAGAACCAGTGGATTCTCTATACAAAAGACACAACATCTTTCTCCACAGCCCCTTGAAAGCTCATTCATCTTCCCTGTCATCAGATAAGAAGTGCATACAGGCAAGCGCGACCAAATCAGCTCCTCAGCTCCTGTCAGCTGTAGCTGGTCGTGTCTAATGCAAACTTTTAAGTAACTAAGGTCTTGTAAAGAAAGCTGTAGCTCTCAGAGGCTTCACTTTTTTTGATGACATATATTTAGAAAAGTGATTAAATACCCATTTTGGAGGATCCCACGTCAACATTACATTGTGGCAAAACCCCTTTAAGGCACTATTGTACATATACTGTACGTAACTGGACAGGGGTTGCCCAGTTTGGCTCAGGAGGTGCAGTGTCATCAGATTTCTATTTTAAATTATATTAATTATGGAAAATTTCCATGAACTCCTTTTTCACATGGGGGATTACCTCACTATTTTAAAGTCAATACTTAAAGCTATATTGCCTTTTAGTTACAGATCTGAAAAAAGTATGACAAATGAAAACAGAACTAAGAGAAATCAAGAAGTTATGTTCTCAACTACAACTAACTTTTTCTCTGACTTTATCTTTATCATAGACTTAGAGCAAAATGGTCCATGTTTCCCCCCTTTTCTGTTGAGTTTATCTGCAAGGTATTTCATACATTTTCATCAAACTATACAACAACTGGTTCGGGGATGAGATTTGAATACACAGTTACCATTTTAAAGCAAGGTAAAATTATGTTTCCTCGACATTCTGAGCTGACAAATACCTTTTATTGTTAAAGCACAAGCAATTTACAGAAGTGTTTCGGAGTTGTTATGAAGAAGAAGTGACAAGGTAATGATACCAGACTGAAAGTATTATGCTTCCCCAGCGTGTTTTATTGCTGCTGCATGCTAGTCTGTGTAGCGAGATGGTATGTATTCTCTCTTCAATACAAAGGAAGGTTTGACCACTGGGACAAGCACATTGCTTCCATAATATTGAGAGAAGAACATTGTCACTGCATAAACATCAAAGCGCTTCAAATCATTCTTTTATAAACAAATTAAAATGACTATATGTTAATTAACATTTACTAATGTTTGGTAAATGTTTACTGACAATCAGTTTTTTTCCAAACCAAGGGAAATCATGTTCGCTAGAGGGTAATTATGTTACTTTGTTAGAAAGTGGGGTTTCTTCCACCCATAGCTGTTCTTCTTGCAATCATAGTAAATATCAATAGGGAGGTGTTAAACTGAAGATATGAGGTATTTGTAGCTATACACAGGCTAAGGATTCAAGATTGAAAACTCTATGCTTGATGTCTCTGGTTTGGAACGACTTAAATTCAACCATTTTAAAAATAAAGTTGTAAAGAGCATCTTCTATGTAATAAATTCAGATAGGTTTACATTTGAATGAAATGTTTTATTGCAATTGATTTTTGTAGATAATGGTTGGGTATTTTCTTAGTTTTTTATGTTTGTACAGATTCAAAAAGATTAGTGAAAGGGAGGAATTTTATAACCCCACTTTCAAGAGCCATAACTATGGGGGCTTGTTTTCTGTGGAAGAAATTTTATTTTCTCTTGGTACCATGTAATGTAACATTTAGTGTATTGGAAAATTACACATAATGCCTTGTGATATGCAGATGCTTAGTAGAGGGCAAAAAGGCAATTCAAACTCTACACACCCTATGTTGCTCTCCTCTCCTCAAGGAGAGATGTTCCCCTTTATAATCCACCCATGCCTCCCACATAACCAGCCAGTATCACTCTGCTCTGCACTGATGAGGGAAAAACATCCTGAAACAGCTGTATGCATATGAAAGATACTGGCTTGGCTAAATATCCTTTTTGCTTTCTCAAGACCCAGTGGGTCAAAAGCAAATTGAGGATATAGAGGGTACTTGAGCATCTCAGCTCCTTTCCCATAATGCCTTGTGATATGCAGATGCTTAGTAGAGGGCAAAAAGGCAATTCAAACTCTATGTCACGTCAAGGGAGGTGCAGTGAGCCCTAACTGGAACCCAGCCCACTGTCCCTGCCTACTTGACGTGCTGCCCTAGGCGGCAGACGGCAACTGGGCGACAGTCCCTGCTCTGCTAAAGTGCTGGGGACGTGAGGAAGTAGAATAGTCAGACAGTCCGGGTCAATATCAAATAGGAACGCCAAAGCCACAAATCAGAACCAGAGGGATAAACGTAAACAAGCCGAGGTCAAACACGAACGGGAGCGAGGTACAAAATCAGGAGACAAACCGGGGTCAGGAGAACAGGCCGAGGTCAGGTATACGGATAAGCAAACACAAAAACAAATAACAAGGTAGCCAGGAATATCACAGGCGCAGCACCCAGCCTTCAGGGAGTTTAAATGGGATTCCTGGATACCGCCCCTGCAGCTGATTGGAGCGGCCTCCGGGTCCTCCCATTGGCTGGTGCAACTCGCCCCCTGTCAGGAGTGGCTGGGCCCCTGTCACTCACACAGCTTCCACCCTGTCTATCAGGGTGGGGTCATGCATCTGCTGCTGCAGCCTGTTGATCCCTGCAGCCTGTGCACAGCCTAGCCATGACACTCTACACACCATTTGGTGCTCTCCTCGCCTCTAGGAAGGATATGGGTTCTGTGTCTCAGAGACGAACGTGCTTGGTCCGACGTGCATATCAACCCAAGAACAAAAGCAAACGACCTTATGAAGATGCTAGTGGAGGCTGGTAAGATATTGTCATTATTCACAGGGAAACGAGTACTGTATCAACTTGGGTTGAAAGGCCACTATGCCAGGAAGAAGCCAATGCTCCAAAAGAAACATATAAAAGCCAGAATAAGGTTTTCAAATGCACAAGGAACAAAGACCTACATTTTTGGAGACATATCCTGTGGTCTGACAAAGCTAAAATTGAACTATTTGGCCATAATGACCATTGTTACATTTGGAGGAAAAAGGGAGAAGCTTAGAAGCCTAAAAACACCATCCCATCTGTGAAACATGGGGGTGGCAGCATCATGTTGTGGGGTTGTTTTGCTGCAGGAGGGACTGGTGCACTTCACAAAATAGATGGCATCATGAGGAAAGAAGATTATGTGACAGTACTGAAGCAGCATCTCAAGACATCAGCCAGGAAGTTAAAGTATGGGCAGAAATGGGTCTTCCAAATGAACAATGACACAAAGCATACTTCAAAACTGGTTACTCAGTGACTTAAGGATAACAAAGTCATTGTTTTTTTTTCCAATTCAAAAACAGTTTTATTGAGGAATAAAAGTATACACAATGAATGATGTATAATATAAACGTAAACAGAGAGGATGAGAAATTGTATACATCAAAGTAGAACTTGTGCGGAATTAATAAATTAGTAACATAAATAATACAACTGCATAATAGTAGCGTTGAGACATAAATGACTGCTAAACCGAGCAGTATCGTGAAATTAAAGAATGTCAATATTCCAATATCAAATGAAGCTTACTAGAATCTCAATTAAACCTTAGTTGAATGACAAAAAAAAAAAAAAAAAAAGAAAGAGGGGGGAGGGGAGGAGAAGGGAAGAAAATTATAATATGAAATCAAAATTAAAAGGATAGGAGAGGGAAGGGAGGACACACTGTGCCCAATAGGTCACAGTGGGCTCCAAGTCAATGTTTTGCAGTGGCCATCACAAAGCCCTGATCTCAATCCTATTGAAAATTTATGGGCAAAGCTGAAAAGGCAGGTGTGAGCAAGGCGACCTACAGACATGGCTCGGTTACACCAGTTCTGTCAGGAGGAATGGGCCAAACTTCCTACCAACTATTGTGAGAAGCCTGTGGAAAGATATCCAAAACGTTTGACCCAAGTCATACAATTTAAGGGCAAAAATACCAAATACTAATGAAATGTATGTAAACTTTTGATTTCGCAGAAAGTAATAAAAATGCCTTCAAAAAATCTTTCAAATTTTTCTGGCATTTGGAAAATATAAATAATTTGGTAATCCTAATTTACCTAAAATCGATAAGGTTTATTCTGATTTCATGTCCGATAGTGAGAAACACATGTACATGTGTCTTTTTATATAGTGTATGTAAACTTCTGGTTTCAACTGCAATATATTAATTATATATATATATTGTATATATATATATATATATATATATATATATATATATATATATATATAATATATATATAGTGCTGATGCGCGCGTACTCCCGCGGCGCGGGGGGGGGAGGGGCGGTTGCACACTGGCCCCATGGACATTCATTACTCGCAGCGCGTATTCACCGCAAGTAATTGACATGTCACTTATCTCCCCGTGCGTACAGGAAGAGGAGGCGTAATTTCAGCTTGCATCTCGGCCATATTAGAACGCAAATATGCAGCGAAATGCATGCCGAAATTACCCTGTGTGAACATAGCCTAAGGGTATGTTCACACAGCTTATTTCAAGGCAAAATACGCCCTGTAATTACGGTAATCATAGCTCTCATCAAGAGCTATGATTAGCTGCCGTCTTCCCTGCTGCGTATCGAACGCCAGGGGAAAGAAGTGACATGTCACTTCTTTCCGGTGTATATGCGGGAGAGATAATGAAAGTGAATCCTCTCCCACCCCTGTGCTTTAGAAGAATGCACTGATCAGTGCGTTTTTCTATACACATGGCGTCTTGCTGCACGTACAGGTTTGCAACGCAAGACGCCATGTGAACATACCCTAATAGGAGGAGTAAGATGTCAGGCTTGGCAGCTTGCTAACTAGTAAGCTCCCTATCATTGCATTGTGTGGAGGGGTGGGGAATCGGGTAAAAGAGGGAGGTGCTTCACTCTTGTATTATGTTTTACATGCATTCAGTGTGTGACTGCTGCACCTAAATAGTTAAATACCTAGGATCAGAATAATTTCCTGGATTTCCTGGATTCTGTAACTAATAACAAGCACCCTCGTCCATGGAGCGAACTTAGGGCGACATGTCTTAAAAGAGGCGCTTCCACGCCAGTATTAAGGCGCATTAAATGAGTGTATAGTGCGCCTGAATAAATAAATCTGTCAAAAATCTGGCATGTGGTATGCCTTGTATGGCATATTTAATGCGCCTCATTTTGGCGTATACCAAAAAAAGTGTATTGCATATCATTGCTAGCATATTTGATATTTGATAGCATATTTGATGCGCCTACTTTATGCCTGGCATAAAATGTGTCTAGTTTTGGTGTACGACAATTTATTTATATAGAGAATATGGTGTCAACAGTTTTTTGGTGCAAACTACACCAAAAAAATGGTGCCGCCCTAATAGGACATGTCACCCTTAGTTCCTGAGTCTGATCCATGCACTCACTCTGACATTGTGATGTAATTATATGTCACATGTTGTGGAACTGGTTAATTAAATGCCAATGGACTTTAAAACAGATGCTTTTTACAATACCAGCGAGATGAATTAAAACTGGTACAAAGAAGAGGTGCAGTAATACCCATGGAAAACAATCTGATCTAAACCTTCAATTTCCATAGAGGCATCAGAAAAATGAGTGTTGGAATGTGATTAGCATCCATGGCCAACTATTCCACTATTCCTTCAAACTAGTTTTAAAACATGTCTATGAAAGGTTTGACACCCATGCCAAAAATACAACGTTCTAACCCACTGATTGATCTGCTCCTAGTTTTCTTTGTACAGTTAGCCTCACTTATCAACATGTACCTTGTTTCCTACAGCAAATAATCTCCCTCCAGCTTTAGCTTTTCTACAACAGCTAATGTAATGATAGTCAAAATCAGATTTCTACTTTAGAATGGCTTTTGAGCTTCTGATATCATGTTTGATTTTTCCATCACACTTCAAATTAGTGTCTGATTTTACTGAGATTGTCACTGAAATTGTCAATCAATTAAAACTAGGCCCTTATTTATTAGCCTATAACTCTTAGTATCTCACAACACAATCAATGGCTGAGATACTAAATCAAGGTTGTAGATAATCTGACTAAACACTTTTTCTTCAATGAAAAGGTTAATCTTTGATAATCTTGAAGTCCTAAGAGTTACCGTCTTTAAAACAGGACTTGACATTATTGATTACTGCTGTATATTGTGTTACTGAAGGTCAGAGATGACTGAGTTACAACATATCAGCATTTTGATGTACAGTACAATACATTAAACATCTCCTTGCCTGAGTAGAAATATGATCTATGTGTATCCATGCAGAGGAATTAATTGCCACTTTTTGTCCTAAAGTTTTAATGTGACAGAAAAAAAACTGGTTAAGATTCTCTGTATATAGTAAAAAAAAAAAAAAAAAACCCTTACACATGTATCTTTAAATGGTTGTTTTAATCATCGTCGAGTGCAGTAGATATTAGATACATCTAAACCCCATTCTTTAGTCTTTTACATATTTAGTACCCTGTTTCCCCGAAAATAAGACCTAGTGCAATTTTTTTCAAGCTCAGAAATATAAGGCCTCCCCTGCAAATAAGACATAGCAGCGGTCATTGCTACAGCTCCCCCTACACCATACATAAGCGTTAGCAGATCATTTATATAGGTCTTACTTTGTGTGGGAGGATACCTAGACAAGGGGTTCTCATTTAAGGAAAGTGCTATTGATAGACATGAGAGATTGGGGCCAATGATTCTAAAATAAATGGAGTCACAATAAATTCACCATGAAATTCAGGATTTGGAGATGATGTCATGACTGTCTTTGAATAAATGTTGCTTTTTGTTCATAAATACTGGAATTTGTAAATCTAACAAAGATTGTTGTACATGGAAATAGAGTCACAAGAAATGTTTGTGATGATATGACTATTAATAACTGTTGATTTTTTGGTCAACAGTAAATGTGAATTCTTGTTGATGGAAAAATAAGACATCCCCTAAAAATAAAATCTAGCTTGTCTATAGGAGCAAAAAATGTTAATAATATAAGACACTGTCTTATTTTCAGGGAAACAGGGTACATCATCCATCAACAAATCAGCAGCATCAAGCAATCTATTTTTTCCTGGCTAGATTTTATGCGTAAACACATCCTTATCTTAGAAAAAAAGTAGTATTGTCACGTTTCCCCGGTGAAGCAGCAAGGCACAGTAGGGATTAATCCCTCTAGTCAGTCGACACACCCACAGAGAGGCCGGGCTGATGTGCTTAGGAGTGACAGCTCGGTTCCCAATCAAGTCAGAGGGTGTGTCGCACTGGCCAATAGGAGGGCTCGGAGGCCGCACCAATCGTCTGCTGGGGTAGGCTCTGGGTTCCTCATTTAAACTCCCTCATTTCTCTCAGTCCTTGCCTGAGATAGGTTTCCCCTTGCTATTTCCTGTGTTTCCTGTTGGTTTTGCTCTCCTGATTTCTGACCTCGGCTCGCTTCCTGACCTCGCCTTCGTCTCCGACTTTGTACTGCGCTCCTGACGGTTTTTGGACCTCGGCTTGTTTCTGACTATTCTTTCGGATTACGTTTCTTGGTATATACATTCCCGTACTGTGACTGACCTGGATTGTTGGACTTTGAGTTTCCCTGACGACCCTGCACTTAGCAGCGTAGGGACTGTCGTCCAGTTGGGGTCTGCCGCTTAGGGCAGCACGGCAAGTAGCCAGGGACAGGGGGCTGGGTGGCAGTCAGGGCCCACTGCACCTCCTCTGACGTGACATTTTCTCAGGCCGTATATTACTGCTCCCCAGGTACCATGAACCCCATGATTGCACTGGTGGAGCAGATGCAGGGACTTACCCGGTTGGTCCAAGACCTGGCACTGAGGGTAGAGCACCAGGAGACCTCCCAGGGTACCCCACAAGGTGGGAACCCTCCTACATCGCGTTCCCCTTGGGAGCACCCCCCCCTTCAGCTACCTTTTCTGACTTTTAAAGAGGGATGTCGGCTGTATTTTCGACTCCGCCCACGTATCTCTGGTAATGAGGAACAGAGAGTGGGAATTGTCATGTCCCTTCTCCAAGGGTCCCCCCAGGAGTGGGCATTCTCACTACCCCCTGACTCACCGGAATTGTCTTCTGTAGACAGACTTTTTGTCTCTTTGGGACTTCTCTTCGACGACCCTAAAAGGGAGGCGGTGGTCGAAACTCAGCTCACCATCTTAAGGCAGGGTAAAAGGACTGTAGAGGAGCATGCCTCTGATTTTCGTCGCTGGTGCGTTTCTTCAGGGTGGAACGACCCAGCCCTCAGGTGCCAGTTCCGGGTAGGACTGGCTGACCATGTTAAGGACATGTTGGTGGCCTACCCTACTCTGGGCACTCTGGGTGACGCCCTTGCTTTGGCAGTCCGATTAGACAGACGGTTTAGGGAGAGACGTCGGGAGCAGACCCTTTCTCCATTACCCCGCCTTACTGCACTACTCCGTTCTGCCACCGCCCCAGAACCTTTGAGTGTGGTGATACCCCCTGAGGAGCCTATGCAGTTAGGGGCCTCTTTTACGGGTACTGCCAGTGACCGCAGGACCTCATGTCGCACCGAGGAACTGTGCTTCTACTGTGGCGAAGAAGGTCATCGTATCCGTGAGTGTCCCAAAAAGGAGGCCCTTTGGGTGGTGGTGGATCGTTTTAGTAAGATGCGTCATTTGGTTCCATTAAGAGGTTTGCCGTCGTCCAAGAAGCTTGCCGAGCTGTTCATCAAACACATTGTCAAACTACATGGGTTACCCGAGAACATTGTTTCTGACAGAGGGGTCCAATTTGTGTCCCGTTTCTGGAGATCTCTCTGTAAGGCTCTGGGTATCACCCTGTCCTTCTCCTCGTCTTTCCACCCTGAGACTAATGGGCAGACGGAGAGGGTGAACCAAACCGTTACACAAAAACTTCGTTGTTTTGTCTCTGATCAGCAGGCGGATTGGGTTAAATACCTACCGTTAGTAGAATTCGCGACTAATAATCAGGATAATAGTTCATCTGAGGTCTCTCAATTTTTTTGTAACTATGGTTTTCACCCGAGACATGCATCCTTATCCAGCGCTACGCCCGATCATAATGGGGTGGATGCTATCGTTAAAGATCTGTGCACAGTCTGGGCCCAAGTTCAGAAGAACTTGGTCAACGCCCAGAGCATCCAAAAAAGAAAGAGTGACAAGAGACGTCTTTGCTCTAGTGGTTTTGCTGTGGGGGATAAAGTTTGGTTGTCCACCCGAAATCTTCGCCTAAAAGTGCCTTGCGGTAAATTAGCTCCACGATTTGTGGGTCCTTATGTGGTGCAGGAAGTGGTGAATCCGGTGGCATACCATCTTAAGTTACCTCCCTCCCTCCGGGTTCATAACGTTTTTCACTAGTCACTGTTAAAGAGGTACATTCCATCTCCAACTTCACCTTCGAAACCCCCTCCTCCTGTTAGTGTAGAGGGTCAGTTGGAATATGCATCTTAGACTCCCGTAGAGTGCAGAGGTCCTTACAGTACCTTGTCCACTGGAAGGGTTATGGTGCGGAGGAGAGGTCGTGGGTTCCAGCCAGGTTCATCCACGCCGAATCTCTGATCAGGGAATTCCACGACTCTCACCTGGACAAACCCAAACCAGGGAAGGGTCCGGTGGCCCCTCCTAAAAGGGGGGGGTACTGTAACGGCACACGTTTCCACCGTGAAGCAGCAACTCAAAGTAGGGGTTAATTCCTTTAGTCAGTCGACACACCCACGGAGAAGCCGGGATGATGTGCTTAGGAGTGACAGCTCAGTTCCCAATCAAGTCAGAGGGTGTGTCGCACTGGCCAATAGGAGTGCCCGAAGGCAGTCAGGGCCCACTGCACCTCCTCTGACGTGACAAGTATTAGGCAGATATTGACTTTCTTCAATATGCTTATGGCTTATAAAGATATTGGAGTCAAACTCCTCCACATTATATACTTGGCTAAAAGTTCTTGTGCTGCCTATAAAACTACTTGTAGACATAATAGGCGTCATGTCCAAAAATTGGTGGCGCTGTGGCAGTTTTGAGGCGCATTAAATCAGTGTAAAGTGCACTAGAAAGTCTGATCCTCTCAAAAATCTGGCGTCAGTTATACCTTGCATAGTAAATTCAATGCGCCTAAAAAGGCGCGTTGCGCCTGAAAAGGTGCATTGTGCAAATCACAGCACATAGCATATCATTGGTAGTGTATGTAATGCACCTATTGAGGCGCATTGTGCAATGGAGGCGCATAACATATCATTACTAGTGTATGTAATGTGCCTAAATAGGCGCATTGCGTTATGGAGGTGCACAGCGTATTATTTTTAGATGCATTACAATGTGTCGTACCCGGCGCATAATGCACCTAGTTTTGGTGTATGACAGTTCATTTACATCGAGAATCTGGCATGAAAAGTGTTTTTGGTGCAAAATAGACCAAAAAACTGGCGTTTGCATATTAGGACATGTCGCCTAATGTGGCTAGTTTATCAAGGCAGTTGCACCAGAGTTTTGGCACAATTTGTGCCAAAAATAATGTCACTTTGGCTTTGGGGCTTGTGCAAGAAGGGGGCGTGGCTTAATTTGAGCCAAAAAATGTGCCAAAATTTTGCCACAGTTTGTAGCATAAAGTAAATGGTGTAAAATTAGGCTAGACAGTTCTAAGATGCAGCAGTTTTATCAGCACTATGATAAATGTGGCATATTGTAAGACTATCTAGTCTAACTTTACACTGTGTAAGAGTTATACAGTTTTGATAAATCTTCCCCAATTATCATTATAATTATCCAAATTATTTTATGATTAGCACTCGCTATTAGTACTTAATTATCAAAATCAATCAGTTCAATAAAAAAAAGCTACTCAACTGGTAAGAAACACTTAATAATAATACTTTAAATTTTTTCTCAGTCAAATGTAATAAATGCTACAGTGGTAGCATTTACTTTACTGTTGTCTGATGCATGATGTTTCCACAATTTTAAGATTGTGTTGTGGAAAATTTATTTTTTTCTATGGCACTTTCCTGCTGAGTGAATAAAAAAAATAGAATTCTTATCCTTTTGGCACAAGATCTTTTTGTCTATGGTTAACTTAAATGGGTTTTCTCATTACGAAGATCATAGTTCAAAAGGAGGAGACCAAAAATCTAAGCATGTCTGTCCTTGGTTACCATAAGCAAAGTGCTATGGTTTAGGAGAACGGGCTGTTTGTTTAGTGCCTGGTAACGAAGTGAGAACTCCGGTCGGGTTACGCCCAGGTCGAGAAAGTGAGAGTGAGAGAGAGACATTTCACTGACAGGAAGCAGTGGTAGGTGCGACGTGTGCGTGTGGGGTTTGCTGTTTTCGATAGTGTATATCGAGAAATGTCGATATACACTATGGAGTTACACTTAGCGTTTCAATTCCAATTATTCCTTAGTCTCCAACAGCCGAGAACCTCTGCCTTCCCCCAGCTCACACAGAATGAATCCTGACATGCACACTTTGGGGCAGAGAGTCTGCAGAGAGTGAAGATACTCCCTGCTGGGAGGAGAAACAAGCCCCTCCATTTCATAAGCTCTGCTTAGCAACCAACATAAACAGCTGCCAAATGATGAATCCGACTAGTATTTTGTCATTAGTCGCATGGACGCAGCATTCCAGGAGCTAAACTCCCAAAAGTCGTCTTTGAGAGTGGATAGGTGGTCAGAACTTTCCCATTGAATTCAATGGGAGTTCCAAGTACTGCTGAGCATGCACACTTGACTGTACTCAATAACCCTATTGAAATGAATGAGAGTTCCAGCCATCTCTCTATTCTGGGCCCCATTCTGATGAGAGGTGCAGGTCCAAGGTGCAAGGTGGACCAATGATATGCCGTAAATGTGTGAGATACTAAAATCCCTTTAAAGTAAATTTATTATTTAAGCATTTAGATGTCCACTGATTGGTATAACAAAAGTACTACTATGCTTCTGTGAACGTGTTCCCTCTCTAGTTTCTGTCTTCCTAGCTTGGTTTCACTAGGGCTTGTCCCCACGACAAGGGTTGTTGGCCGGTTTTTCAGACGGTTTGCGGTTTTAGAAGTCACCTGGAAGCCAACATGCAATGCTTCCCAATACAGTTAATAGAAAATCCCTTCAGCAGTCGACACTGAACGGATTTTCTGACGGACGGTTCTTGACACCACCGGCGTAATGAAAAACTTAGAACATGTTCATTCTTCTGCTTGGTTTTCAGGCAGAACATGAACATGTGGGTGTGAAGGGGGACGGCTTGAATCCCCAAATTGCGGACAAAAGTCTTCCCCTAGTGTGCCAAAAAAAGACAAAATACGGAAAATCCAACCTGTATTTGGTCTTTGTCATGTGAACGCACCCTTAGGGGAATAATTGAGCAACAAAATTGATCCAGAGTGAGACCAAGTAAATGGGAGCCTAAGGAGCACATAACTTGGCAGAATTACCCAGTATCTTGCTAGCAATTGAAAAGGATCTCAGCTCCATGACCCCTACTGATACTATAATCATTATCATTCAAAATCCATGTATTATATACAAAAATTACATAAGGGCAAGACATATTATAAAAAGCATTGCTAGAGTATGTATGTTTTTTGGACTATATAGTACTGTGTGAAAGTTTAGGCATGTGTGGAAAATTGCTGTAGAGTAAGAGTACAGTCATAAATAGAAGTGTTAGTTTATTTTTATCAATTAAAAAACTAAAATGTAAAGTGATTGAACAGAAGAGGAAATTTAAATCAAATCAATATTTGGTGTGACTGTCCTTTGCTTTCAAATCAATATCAGTTCTTTTAGATATACTTACATACAGAATTTGGCAGGGAGGTTTTTTTAAGCATCTTGGAAAAGTAACAACAGATCTTCAGTGGATGTAGGCTTGCTCAGGTCATTCTGTCTTTTCATGTAATTCCAGACAGACTCAATGATGTTGAGATCAGGTCTCTGTGGGGGTCATATCATCACTACCTGTTTTAAAGGCAAAGGATGGTCACACAAAATATTAAGTTAATTTAGATTTACCTTTGTTGATTGACTTTGCATTTTGTTAATTGATAAAAATAAATTACTAACACTTCTATCTTTGAAAGCATTCTTATATTGTAGCATTTTTTTCATACCTGCCGAAAATTTTTGCACCTTACTGTAATGAGGCTGGAGTGGATTTGCACAAATGTTACTTTTAGGTACTGAGAGAAAGTCAAGTGTAAGACATACTGGGAGCAAGAGGTTCAAAAGAAAATTGTTTCAGATGAGCTGCAGTTTATGTAAAGTCAAACAATTTAATTCAATACAATGTAAATCTCAGCACATTTGTGGAAAGGCCATATTCTGTTAGCCATCTTCTATGAATGACATTTCAACACCATAAACGTGTCCATCTTAAGTAGATGGGTTTCTAAAAATGTTCGCAAAGTACAGATGGTCGCTGATACTCAATTTATTTTTTCATTATCATAGGTTTAACTCGTCTGGCAGGCAGAATCAAAAACTAATTATTTTGTTCCTTGGGTATCTGTCTTAATCAGCTTAGTCTGCCTACTCTGCTGGTCTATCACTGACTGTTTTTCTGCATGGAAAACCTCATGATTCTCATTTATCATGCTTGAAATATGAAGCGCTTTAGATAAGTCACATATACTGGAAGTTTTTATTTCTATTTTTGTTGCTTGCACTGCATTGTTACAAATCTTGCTGCTGTATTATGAGTTTAGGGTTGTGGAAATTTAAGAATTATATTTAAAACCACTACTGAGGAAAATGTGCTAAGTCTGTAATGATATTCTTTTAAAAGGGCTCATAGGAGATCAGTTAAAAGAGGCCTGTGTTTTTTTCCCTGAAATAAAGCCACTGATAGTGTTGCTTGAACAGGTCCCTGTTTGGTTCGACACTGGTTCAGCCAAATTTGATAAAAACTCGGGTTTAGGACATCCAGAACCCCAATTTTGTATTCTAACCCTAACCCCAACTCTACATTGGTGTTAGGAATTATACACTACTCACAAAAAGGTATATATATTTGGCTTTTGGATGAAATGTATGGAAAATGTAAAAATTTCATACCACAGTGATACTTTATTCTGAAAGCACAATAGGTCATTTAAGTTGTAGCATGCAATGTTGATTTTCTCATCTCAAACAATTTAATGAAACAAAAGCCGACAACAGTGGAAAGTATACACCATCAAAAATGTCAATGTCTCAACTAGAGATGGGCGAATTTCCCGAAATTCGGTTCGTTCACTTCGCCGGATTTCTCGGCAAAAAATAACTTCGTTCCAAATTACTTCGGGACGAATCACGTTAAAAAACAGCTATTTCCAGACTGCACAGAGACTGCAGGGTGCTGTAGAACGTTGTGCCATGCTTAGATATGCAGAGGGAGCTTGGTTTGGTCTTCATACAATGTTGTGTTTTAGTATGACACACAGATGACTGCCGCCGCTCTTAGAATCGCTTCACTATAAAATTCCCTTTGGGCACTTAAAAAAGGGCAAAATTGACCAAAAAACTGAAGGGGAAATGTAGCCTGATAAAGTCATGGCAAACGACACTGGAAAAAAACAAACTGAGGGCTCAGGTGGCAACATCAGTGACAGAGTAGGAGGTGACGGGGGCAGCCACAGCACATGAGGTCAGAACATGGCACAATGATATTCTGGAGGTGGCAAAAACAGGAGTAGGCCACAGAGTTGCACAATGACACAGTGTGTAGGTCACGGGATCAGCCACAGCACAGCATGAGGAGACAGTGCACAATGACATGTGTAGGTGGCAAAAAAA
>JAODAL010049630.1:0-28031 GCA_025379985.1 Phyllomedusa bahiana | reverse complement strand
CAAAACAGCAGCACACAAAATAGAATACGTTGAAAAAAAAAAACAAAAAAAAAAAAAACTTTCTGTTTTAAAAAAAAGAAAGTTTTATGGGTTTTTTGGGTTCCACTTTGCGCAAAATTGCTTGAGCCCACCTTCGACTTTCAAGAGACCTCAATGCAGGTGGGTCCTACATACGTTTACACTAACGTAGTTTTCTGTGGTCCATCCGACCTCCTTTCAGAATGGGGGGCCCCCAGTTTAAAAATACTGCCTGTTTAAAAAAGTCTGGTAGTGGGGGGAAAGTGCTAAAACCAAGAGGGAGGCAGCCCTCCCCCTATTTGTAATACAAAACAACAATTTTGGGTTTCAGCCCTCCAAAAAAAACTTTAAATGGGGTGCACGCTGGGGTTTAATTAAAACACATAACAATAAAAGAGAACAAAATGAAACGTTGAAAAAAAAAAAAAAATTTGCTTTAAAAAAAAAAAAATTTTTTATGGGTTTTTTGTTCACCATTGCGAAAAAGTGTGAAAAAAGAACCTCATAAAACTTTCGTTTTTTTAAAGCAAAAAAGTTTTTGTTTTTTTTCAACGTATTCTTTTTTGTGTGCTGCGTTTTGTTATGTGTATTTAGTTAAGCCGTCAAGCGTGCACCCACATTTAAATTTTTTTTGGAGGTGCGAACCCAAATTTGTGGTTGGGTTTAAAAAATCCTTGTCTCCCCCCCTTCACTAATTTTCCCCCCCTTGGTTGAACTTTATGGACACGGGTCTTTTTTCAGCCGTACTAACTATGTAACTATATATGGATACAGAGGCTGATTATGTCTCGCTTACGCGTTTCGGTCCATGTGGTTTTGATAACTTTTTTCCCTTTACCCGTACTATGCAAGTCTGTAACAGGGACCCCTTATTGGATCTGTAACGCTCTGAAGCTCCCCAGCGTTTCAAGACACAGATATACATTTCAATAATAGACTATACGGTGCTTAAACAATAGGCTTTGTCCATGTTTAATTAGCGTAATAGCATTTCACTGAACTAACGAGAGCCGTGAATTGTGCTCCAAAGTAAACAGGGATGAAGCGTCACTTCTGAAATGTGATGTTTTTGTTCTAGAAACAGTTTTCACCTCCCACCAGCAACATAAGCCCACGCTGATGCTTTCATTTGAAGATTTGGGCTTTCAAGCCCCAGACAGCCAGGTCATTATCCAAAGGCTAAATAGCCACTTACTTAACTTGCTTTAAAACAAAACCCGAGTCTTTGTTTATTCTATTATTAGTGTATAAAAGAGTTGAAAGGAATAGTCTCACATTGAACTAGCAGCTCTAGAATAAAGTCTCAGTGGCACTGCTGCGAGTCATCTAAAAAGGCTGCAAAAACAAAAAAGCATTTGTAGAGCCCCTTTTGAGACTTGTGTGGTGTTGTATAGAGGGTTGTCAGCTTCCTGTGTGGTGTAGTATAGAGGATCTGTCTCCTCTCCGTGTGGCGTAGTTTTAGAGGATCTGTTCCTCCCTGTGTGGGTATATAGAGGAGTCAGCTTCTGTGTGGTGTAGTTAGAGGATCTGCTCCTTCCTGTGTGGTGTAGTATAGGGAGCTGTTCCCCTCCGGTGGTGTTTATAGAGGATTGCAGCTCTCCTGTGTGGTGTAGTTAGAGGATCTGTCAGCTTCCCCGTGGGTGTAGTATAGAGGATCTGTTCCCTTCCCGTGTGGGTAGTATAGAGGATCTGCCTCCCCTGTGTGGTGTAGTTAGAGGATGTCAGCTCTCCTGTGTGGTTTTAGTATAGAGGATCGTCTCCCCCCCTGTGTGGTGTGTATGAGGAGCTGTTCCTTTCCTGTGTGGTGTGTATAGAGGGTCTGCAGCTCTCCTGTGTGGTGTAGTATAGGGATTGTCAGCTCTCCCGTGTGGTTAGTATAGGGATCTGCTCCTCTCCCGTGTGGCGTAGTATAGAGGATCTGTTCCTTCCCGTGTGGTGTGTTAGAGGTTTTTTTCCTTCCTGTTGGTGTAGTATGAGGAATTTCTCCCCTCCTGGTGGTGTAGTATAGGGGATCTGTCAGCTTCCCCGTGGTGTAGTATGAGGATTGACGTTCCTGTGTGGGTGTATAGAGGGTCTGTCAGTTTTGTGTAGTGTAGTATAGAGAATCTGCCTCCTCTTATGTGTGGTGTAGTATAGAGTATCTGCCAGCTTTCTTGTGTGGTGTTATATAGAGGATTGTTTGGTTGCACTGTATGGTTTAGTATAGGGGATCTTCCTCCTCTCCTGTGTGGTGTAGTATAGAGGATTATTTTGTTGCCCCCATATGGTTTAAATAAGGGGATCGCTGGCTCCCCTGACATATCTGATTTAGTAAATAATTTGCTTTTTGGTCCTAAAAAATTTTGGGGCCCTCCTTTTTGGGAAACTCTCTAGGAAAATTTTTTAAAATAAATTGAAAATTTCTTGTTACCCCTTGTTAATATGACGCTCCCACACAGTTGAAACATTCATAACAGGACTGTGTCCAGATATGTAGGTGCACTTGGGCAAATCATCAGGATCAGCTTCTGGTTTCTTCTTTGCAATTGTCGAGCAATGATGTTGCAGATGTGCTCGATGCGAGACAAGTCTGGAGACACTGCAGGCCATGGTAGCAGGTTTAGGCCATGCAAGCGGCTCACAGTACTGCAAGCAACATGTGGTCTGGTGTTGTCCTGTTGAAAAACGGCTCCTGGGACATTTTGGAGAAATGAGCGCACCAATGGTTCCACAACCAAATCAATGTTGTGGAACCAGCTGTTAGTGACCTGAAATGAAGACTAGAGGGGTCTGGCTACCCTAGGAGGACAGGAGTGACATTCCCTTCTGAAGGCCTCATTGTGGTGTTGTTAATATGGTCTCCAGACCATGCCCGGTATTACGATCCAAGACTCCCTGTAAAAGGATGCCCCCCATTCCAGCCCCTTCAAATTTAGTTTTGTGTGCACCATGTTGGGAGCCGGTGGTGTGAGGTCAGTGGAAAGCCTGTAGCTGGACGTCTGGCCCAGTGTCATGCTGACGCTCTCTGATGGGTTGTGTGGACACTGACTGCCACCCTGGGCTTGGGATGTGAGGTCTAATTTCCCTTTCAGTACAGAATGGATCAGTATGCGCCATTCTTCCCATCAGACGATCCATCCGTGTAGAGGTCCCTCCGGCACCCCTTTATGGCCTTCCCGTTTTTCATTTTTTCCCCAACCACCCCGATCCCGGATTGAGAAAGGTCTTCGGTTCGAAAATTTGTCCCCCTTTTGTTTGTAACAAGTGGTGGCGATGATCAAAAGGTTGAAAAATCATCCCCAAACTATTTATCGATTTTTAAGATTTACTGACGGCTTCAAAATTTGCTTTCCACCTGGCTTCTCTGCCCCTCCACATGCCACAGCTTGGAATGAGGTGCTTGTAAGGCTGTGTTCACACGGCTTATTCCCGACGGATTTGTGAGCCGTATTGAGCTCACAAATCCGCCGTGAATAAGGGGCGGGACGGGGGTGGGGCCGGAGCGCGGGCGGGGGCGCCGCTCCCCAGCCCATAGACTTCCATTATCCACAGCGCGTATTGCGCCTGGATAATGTGCATGTCACTTTCTCCCAGCCCGGCGGATTCGCCAAGCGGGGAGGAGCGACGGAATCCACTGTTCTCTATGAGAGCAGTGTATTACCGTAATGACTCCGACGGATTGGTGCCGTACTGCAGCGCAAATCCGGCGCGGTGTACGGCGCCAATCCGTGCCCAAATAAGCCGTGTGAACGAGGCCTAAGCCAGATCATTTTTAGATTTTTGCGACACCTGCATCTTCCTCGATTAGCATAACCATAGGGTGGTTTCACACAGTGCGTTTTTGATGTGTTTTTTGTGCAGGAACTATATTTACTATTTTGCCATAGACAAACTTAAACTCTATCAGTTCTCTATCTGTAAACACTAAAACGTAACTTTTATTATGTATAACTCTTAACCTCTATACACACTATTTAAAAACCTGATTTCTAAGCTCATCAGTGCAGGAAGGCACAGCAATGAATGCTGTACATTGCTGCACAAAAATCTCAGCAAAAATTGCAGTAAAATCGAGATTTTTGCCACGATTTTTGTGCAGCAATATACAGCTTTAATTGCTGTGCCTTCCTGCACAAAAAACACATCAAAAAAACGCACCAAAAACGCACTGTGAAAGTACACTTAGGGTATGTACACACGGCTTAATTGCGGGACATACAGTACGCCCCACAATTACGCCGCAATTACGGCGGGTGTTTGGGAGTCGTGCTGATCGGCGCATACTCAAGTGCGACGTGGGGGGGGGGGGCATAGGCGAAAGCACCGCGAATAATTGACATGTTGATTATCTCCCCGCGCATACAATACGATCGAGGAGGCGTAATCCATAGTTCTCTATGAGAACTGTGGATTACCGTAATGATTTGGGCGCATTTCACTCGTATTAGAGTGTAGTACGCTCACAACACGTGGCAAAATGTGCCCCAAAATAAGCCGTGTGAACAGTGCCTTAGGGAGCTTTCACACAGCGCAGTTTTGGTGCAGTTTTAACTGCGCTCCAATTACACTGCCTTTATTCCCAGCAGCTTCTTTCACTTCTCTAAACTGTTTGGAAAATGAGTAATCAATGAGAGTGTTTGTATCCACAAGACTTCAAACACAGTCATTGATGATTTACTTTCTGAACAATTTAGACAACTGAAAGAAGCTGCTGGGAATAAAGGCAGTTTAATTGGAGCGCAGTTAAAACTGCAGCAAAACTGCGCTGTGTGAAAGCACCCTTATGGCTTTTCCTTTTTTGGTATATAAAAAATATTTCTGGGGTTTACCTCCCAAAATTTTATTTTGTATCAAGAAAGATATAAAAAGTGAAAAAGCTCTGCTCCGCTCTTTTAAACATCCCTTAACACCCCTAACAGAAAAGCCCGGGTTTCTATTTTGCACATTCGATTTGACACTGGGCCTGTTTGTCCATTGCATTCCCTGATGCTGTTTGCCAGGTGTAATGATTTCTTACTCACTGTTTTTTTCCTGCCCATTTATCACTCTGTCACCCCAGAGGCATCTGCGGGCAGGGCAGGGGCCCCATCAGGTTTTGGTCCGTAGAAAATTTTTAAAATTATACAAACCGGGGAATGTTTTAGTGTCCCTTTTTTTAAAAAAAAAAAAAAACTTTAAAAAATTTCCCCCTGTTTTCCCCCAACACCCCTCCCTTGCCTGTAAATCACCTCCCTGTCCTGCTTCGCCCCCGCCCTTTCTGCTTTTGCTGGACACAAGTAAAAATTACCTGGGCGCACGCGTGGCTTTTTAAGTTTTTAAAAGGGTCAGTGCATCGCTGACCACCAATCATCTTCCAAACCTTCCTTTATTAGGTCACTTCCCCCAACCCAAACCGGTGCCATTTGGGGGATGGTGTTTGATTTTGTTTTTCCCTGAGTTCTGTGTTCCCTTTTCCAAAACCTTCCCCTTGCCGCCTGCCCTGCCCTTTCTGCCAGTGACCCGACTACCTCTGTACTGCACCTTGGCCATCACCATGAGCGACAACGTCAGGGGTAGCGACCTGGGAGTCTCCCGAAAACAATCCCAAAACCTTCCCTTTGGGGGGGTTTTATGAAAAACCGGGGGGCTCCTTAGACTCCTTTTCCGGGGCCGGGGTTTTAAAGTCATCTTCTTTAAGGGCCCCAGCAAAATAACCCCCTTTAAACCCGTGCCCGCCCCCTTGCAATAAGCGGATAACTTTAGGGGACATGTCCAAAAAATTGGGTGGCGGCGGCGGCAGTTTTAGGTGCATTAAATAGTGTAAAGTGCCCCTGAAAGTACGACCCTTTTCCCAAAAATTTGGATCTGGTAAAAATTGAATAGTAAAGTAATGTTGCCTATAAGGCGCATTGTGCCCAAAAAAAGGGGCTTTAAAACAAAAACGCAGGTGCATTGTGTATATTAATAGTGAAAGTAATGCACCTTTTTTGTGGCGCATTGCATAACGGAGGTTCTAATGTTTTCATTTTCTGTGTAGGGAATGCGCCTAAAAAGGTGCTTGCGTTTTGGAAACAACAGCGTATCATTGCAAATTTAAATTCCAAAATTTTTCCCAAAAATTTTTTGGGGTTCCCCTAAATTTATATTATTTGAATTACTTTTAAAAAAAATTTTTCATAAATTTTTTTTTTCCAAAAAAAACCCCTTTGCTTTTGGGCCTTTCACCCAAATTTTTTTCTTTTGAGACCCCCATCCACGTTAAAAATTTTTCCCCCCTTAAAAAAACTCTCCCTTTTTTTCCCCCCTTCCAAAAAAAACCCCCCAAAATTAAAAAATTTCCTTCCTTAACCTTTTAAAAACCCCAAAAACCACCCTTCCCCCCCAAAAACCCCTTTTAATTTTCCACCCCAACCCAAACCCCCCCAAAAAAACCCCCCCCCCCAAACCCAATTTTTTTTCCCCCAAACCCCCCCCCTTTTTTTTTCGGTTTACAAGGGAAATCTGTTTTAAAAAAAAAAATTACAGTTCGGGATGCGCCAAGCTCAATTTTTTTAACTCTGTCCCTAGCCTTAACCCTTACCAGAACCCTAACCTTAACTTGGGGTTAGGGATTTTAGAACTTTTTAGGTTTAACTTACCTCTCTGTGGCCGTGCAGGGTTAGATGCCGACCACCCAGCCTCAAAGTCAACATGTAGTCGGCATCAATAGGAGGATCTCCTCTTAAGGTGAGTGGTGCCCTGGGAGGCTGCCCGCCACCCAGATAAATGGACCTGACTCCACCTGTTCTGACCTCCTGTCTGTGACCCAATTATGATTGAACGCTGCCTGCCCTGACCTATCGCTTGTGTCCCAATTACGTCTCCCTAACCCTCCTATATTGGGGACCGGCGGCATCTTAGACTCTACTCCTTGACAAGGCCTTAAAGGGGTTGTCTCGCTGCAGCATTTGGCAGCCTTTTGTGCTGGTTGCCAAGCAGAGCTTGTGAAGTAGAGGGGCGTGTTTCTCCTCCCAGCAGGAAATATCTTCACTCTCTGCAGACACGCCCCACACTGTGCATTTGATGATTCATTCTTTGTCTGTGATTTACATGGGACTGCGCAGTTTTATCGCAAAATTGATTTACGTGGGTCTGCACAGTACAGCTGTGTTCCGCGTTATTTACATGGGACTGCACATTTCTATCGCAAAAGTGATTTATGTGGGACTGCACGGTATAGCTTGTTCCCTGTCTGTGATTTACATGGCACTGCACAGTTGTGTCACATAGTGATTAACATGGGACTGCACAGTACAGCTGTGTTCTCTGTCTGTGATCGTGGTGATTACATGGCACTGCGTATTTGTCTCACAAAAGTGATTCACGTGGGACTGTGCATCTGAGTTACCAAAGTGATTTACGTGGGACTGCATGGTACACTTGTGTTCTCTGCCTGTGATTTACATGGGACACCTTTAAGCCAGATTCGTGGTTGGCATAGACTATCTACTACTGCTCGTGACATCAACAAAATTCATGCATAATTTGGTGTGTTTTTTGCAATCTTCATTGGCTGTAAAACACGTGTTAGGGGCCGTTCACACGGCTTATTTGGCCGCGGATTGGCGCCGTACTGCGCGCCGGATTTGCGCTGCAGTATGGCGCCAATCCGTCGCAGTAAATACGGTAATCCACCGTTCTCATAGAGAACAGTGGATTCCGTCGCTCCTCGCCGCTCGCCGAATCCGCCGGGCGGGGAGAAAGTCACTTGCACATTATCCAGGCGCAATACGCGCCGTGGATAATGGAAGTCGATGGGGCGGCAGGCCGCGCCCCTGCCCCGCCCCCACCCTTTATTCAAGCCGGAATTGCGAGCGCAATCCGGCTCGCAATTCCGGCTTTTATAAGCCGTGTGAACCGGGCCTTACCCACAAATAATTGACATGCATGCCAGCTTCTTTATGCATCACGTAACGCATCAAGTGACACGTAAAAAAAAAACCATACCATGGGGGATACTACTGATGCTTTTTTTATGCATACGTTGGTGCATACAGCATGTGGACAAGGTGCATTTTATACATCCAAACAAGCGTCAAAACCTGATGTGTAAGCCTGGCCTTAGACACTTTCGTCTCACTTTATACTACCTGCAGGTTGGCTTACTTCACTCCATGTTTTTGGCAGACATTGTCGCATTTCAAGCCGTGTCCCTTCCTTCTGTGCCATAACCCCCTTCCTAGTGATGTCAAATACCAATAGGGCATTCAAGACTCTGGGAAAGATGGGTGATTTTTTTTTCTCTTTCTCTCACACAGAGATATATCCTACAGATTATTACACCTCTGACCTCTAAAGACCTGCAGAACAAAACTATACACTTTATCTGTTTGTGTTTACATGGGACTGCACATCTGTCTTACAAATGTTTTGTACGTGGGACTGCACAGTGCAGCTGTGTTCTCTCTCTGTAATTTATGTGGGACTACACATCTGTGGCACAAAAGTGATTTATGTGGGACTGCACATCTGTGTCACAAGTGTTTTACATGGGACTGCACAGTGCAGCTGTGTTGTCTGTCTGTGATTTACGTGGGACTGCACATCTGAGTCACAAAAGTGATTTATGTGGGACTGCACATCTGTGTCAAAAGTGTTTTACATGGGATTGCACAGTACAGCTGTGTTCTCTCTCTATGTAATTTACGTGGGACTGCACAGTACAGCAGTGTTCTCTGTTTGTGATTTACATGGGACTGCACATTTGTGTCACAAAAGTGTTTTACGTGGGACTGCACATCTGTGTCACAAAAAGTGTATTACATGGGACTGCATAGTACAGCTGTGTTCTCTCTCTGTAATTTACGTGGGACTACACAGTGCGGCTGTGTTCTCTCTCTGTAATTTACGTGGGACTACGCATCTGTGTCACAAAAGTGATTTATGTGGGACTGCACATCTGTGTCACAAGTGTTTTACACGGGACTGCACAGTACAGCTGTGTTCTCTCTCTGTATGTGATTACATGGGACTGCACATCTGAGTCACAAAAGTGATTTGCATGGGACTGCATAGTACAGCTGTGTTCTCTCTCTGTAATTTACGTGGTACTGCGCATCTGAGTCACAAAAGTAATTTGCGTGGGACTGCACATCTGTGTCACAAGTGTTTTACATGGGACTGCACAGTACAGCTGTGTTCTCTGTCTGTGATTTACGTGGGACTACACAGTGCGGCTCTGTTGTCTCTCTGTAATTTACGTGGGACTGCACATCTGTGTCACAAAAGTGATTTACGTGGGACTGCACAGTACAGCTGTGTTCTCTCTCTGTATGTGATTTACATGGGACTGCACATCTGAGTCACAAAAGTTATTTGCATGGGACTGCATAGTACAGCTGTGTTTTCTGTCTGAGATTTACATGGGACCACAAATTTGTGTCACAAAAGTGTTTTACATGGGACTGCGCATCTGTCACAAAAAGTGTATTATGTGGGACTGCGTAGTACAGCTGTGTTCTCTATCTGTAATTTATGTGGGACCGCGCATCTGAGTCACAAAAAGTGATTTACGTGCAACTGCACAGTACAGCTGTGATTTACGTGGGACTGGGCATTTATGTCACAAAAGTGTCTCTCTCCCTCTCTCTCTCCTCTGCGACTTGTGCACTGCATCCACATACTGTGCGCGCTCCTATCTGTGACTTGGGCGGGACATGCCGCTCACCCAACAGCCAGTAATACATTAGCTGGCCATCACCGACCTGGGCTTCAGCTCTGTTGCTAAGCATGCATAAAACGGCCCGTTCTATAGCACTTCGCTAATGGTATCCTAGGACAGACATACTTACATTTTTAGGGAGATAAAAAAAATGCAGTAAGGCAAAATATGAATTATAATATATATTTTTTTTTCTCACTTTGGATCGATAAAGTTAAAACAGAGGATAAGAGCTGGATATCATGGTGAGTTCTCTGCCAATTAAAATGACAATTTCCTTTGGAAGGAAATAAATGTTTTTCAAATGTGAAAAGGTGTTTGGTGTGGGAGGCGATAACTAACCTGAGAAAATGTCCTCACTGCCATACACAGAGCGAGACGCGCTTCACGATATAGGCTGGGGTCATAAAAAGATAGGACTTTGTGCTGGGAGAGATGGAGAAAGAGCTTCCTGGATTACTGTCTGGACACAGAGCAAATATTTCATATAGGAAATACTGGTAAAATATTTACAAATATCTGTCCCTTTTGCATAAAAGCAGCTGCTATTCAAGAAATAGAAATAGAAACCCATCCTATAGCAGACGTTTGATTTTTCTTAGCCGCTATCATTGCCAAATATCCACTAAAGACAGGAAGCGAAACAAACAGCGAAGCCTCAGCTGCAGACGCCACCAGGTTTAGTCCATTGCTGGATTCAAAATGAGACGAAATAAATTAAGTGCAATCCTGTGAAAAGTATCCTGTGCAGCGGGAAGAGAATATTCGCCTGATTAGGCCGTGTTCACACGGCTTATTCCTGACGGATTTGTGAGCGCAATCCGGCTCACAAATCCGCCGTGAATAAGGGACGGGGGCGGGGCCGGAGCGCGGCGGAGGCGCCGCTCCCCGGCCCCATAGCCTTGCATTATCCACGGCGCGTATGGCGCCTGGATAATGTGCATGTCACTTTCTCCCCGCCCGGCGGGTAGGAGCGACGGTTTCCACTGTTCTCTATGAGAGCAGTGGATTACCGTAATGACTCCGTCGGATTGGCGCCGTACTGCAGCGCAAATCCGGCGCGGAGTACGGCGCCAATCCGTGGCAAAATAAGCCGTGTGAACGAGGCCTTACTTTCCACTGCAATGATTTGTGCGTGGGGGGGGGTGTTTGTTATTCTGTATGCAAGGTCATTTAGCACATAACATTAGCACACAGCACCAGGGTTCAGAGCAGCGGACGTCTGAACTGAGAAGTTTATGAAAATACTCCATATTTTACACAGCATTTCCACTAAAGTACAGAGAAGAAAACTGTGCGGCTTAAAATCCTGCTTTTCCTGTGTCAGCATCTGCTCTGTGGGTGCGTCATTCTGTCCGAGGACCAGGAAGATTGGGATGAACAGTGCAAAAGGGTCCACTGCAGAGTTAAAGTTAATAAGGTGACACCAAGTAGAGCTTTTTAATGACTTGACGACCGCCTGCTGACTATAAACATCTGGTGCGGTGGCTGTGTGGGTATATTATAATAAAGTCTATATGGGTATATTTACATGCCGTATTTGCGGAGTGCACTTCAGGCCGTTATTGTGCTGCAATGCAATGTGCATACGCCCTGCAAATACGGTAAAATCAAAGCCCTCATTGAGTGCTATGATTTTACGGCTTATACCCCGGCGGAAAGTGAAACTGAATAGAAGCTAACAAGAATGTACTTTCAACAGTAGGCATATAGCGGCGCGTACTTTTAACAGCAGCCATGTAGCAGCGCGTACTTTCAACAGCAGCATATAGCGGCGCGTACTTTCACAGTAGGTATATAGTGGTGCGTACTTTCAACAGCAGCCATATAGCGGTGCGTACTTTCAACAGTAGGTATATAGTGGTGCGTACTTTCAACAGCAGGCATATAGCGGCGCGTACTTTCAACAGTAGCCATATAGCAGCGCGTACTTTCAACAGCAGCCATATAGCGGCGCGTACTTTCCATAGTAGGTATATAGTGGTGCGTACTTTCAACAGCAGCCATATAGCAGCGCGTACATTCAACAGCAGCCATATAGCGGCGCATACTTTCCATAGTAGGTATACAGTGGTGCATACTTTCAACAGCAGCCATATAGTGGCGCATACTTTCAACAGTAGGTAAATAGTGGTGCGTACTTTCAACAGCAGCCATATAGCGGCGCGTACCTTCAACAGTAGTCATATAGCA
Organism: Phyllomedusa bahiana; assembly: GCA_025379985.1. Classification (NCBI taxonomy): domain Eukaryota; kingdom Metazoa; phylum Chordata; class Amphibia; order Anura; family Hylidae; genus Phyllomedusa; species Phyllomedusa bahiana. The sequence continues at coordinate 16,162 of JAODAL010049630.1, read as the reverse complement.
GCACGTAACATTCAATGGGGGTGGGGAGTAGTCATAATAGCGTGCGTACTTTCAACAGTAGGCATATAGCGGCACATACTTTCAATAGAAGCCATATAGGGGCACATACTTTCAACAGTAGGCATAAGCAGTGCATACTTTCAACAGCAGCCATATAGCAGTGCGTACTTTCAAAAGCAGGCATATAGCAGTGTGCATAGGTACTGCCGGTTAACACTACGTGATATCCAACCAATATCTTCTGTAACTACCGATTTTTGTAAATAATTGTACATCTGCGGGTTGGGAGCCGAATATCAGCAATATCTAAGCTCTCCACTGAAAAGACAGGGATGATTTATTACCATCCCTGCCTTCTCAATTGCTGTATACACAAACTAGCAGGAAGCCCGTCGGCTTCCTGGTTCCCAGCTTCTTGGTCACGTGACCAACAGGGATTGGTAACTGCAATAAACTAAAACATGAGAAAAGCAGACTTTTTTTTAACTATTTCCCTCATATTATTAACCCCTTAAGGACCCAGCCTGTTTTGGCCTTCCTGACCCAGCCCTATTTTGAAATCCAGAAACATGTTTTCCATTATGTGAAATAACATTTTGACCACATTTACCAATCCATGGTGATTCATAGTGATTTGTTTTCTCGTGACACTTGTCTTTAAGTTAGTAGAAATTTTTATCCATACAATCCTTTTTGTTTGTGAAAAATATACAAAATTTCATGAAAATTTTGAAGAAATAAGCGATTTTGAAATTTGCAAAATATTCTGCGTCAAGACAGATAATTATATTCACCACAAAAAATTTTATAACTAGCATCCTACCCATATGTCCACTATAGGTTGGCATCATTTATTAATGTCCTTTTTTTTTTTTTTTCGACATTAATGGCTTTAGAAATTTAGTAGTAATTTCTCACAATTATCAAAAATTTTGCAATATACATAATGTTTAAGGACCACCTCCATTTCTACGTGGCTTTGAGGGGCCTGGCATTTTTAGATATCCCCCCATAAAAGACTCCTTCTAAGAAACTAGACCCCTTAGCATATTTACAACACTATATAGGAAGTTTGATAACCCTTTAGATATTTCACAGAAAGTAAAGCAAAGTGGGAATGTGGAAAATTTCAAAATTTCACTTTTTTTGCAGATTTGTCAATATTTTCCATTATTCACTTGTAAATATGTTAAAATGACTAGTTAAATGCAACTTAATACATTCCCACCAGGTCTGCCGTTTTTAGAGATATCCCAGATGTGGCCCTAGTGCATTATTATGTTGGCTAACCATAATCCCAGAATAGGAGATCAACCGTTACCGGACATCGTGAGGTCTCATTTTCAATACGATTTAATTTTAGGCGCCATTTCAGGTTTGGAGGGACCTCCTAAGTTGCTAAAACTAATAAACACCCTAAAATAGACCACATATTGAAAACTAACAACCCCTTAAGGAATATATCCAGGGTGCAATTGAGTATATAGACCCCACAGGTGATTCACAAATTTTTTTTAGCATAAGTGCCTGTGAAAATGTAAAAAAAAACTTTTTTCCCAATAATCGCTATTTATAGCTGAAAATGTTTCACATATCCAAGGAATCCTGGAAAAAAAGGAACCCTAAAACTTTTTAAATCAAATTGTCTTCCAAGTTCGCAGTACCCTACAGTTGTGTAACCTGCTGTTTTGGGCGGCATGGCAGTCGTATAAGGAGGGAGCGCTATTTGGCTTTTGAGAAACGCAGATTATGGTGGGCCATTTCGCATTTGCAAAGCCCCCAAAGTAAGCGAACAGTTCAAACTTCCAGAGTTCGCCCCATTATGGGATTCAAACATCTCTCGAGGGGATCTCATCAGGGTGTATTCTGCAATTTTAGGCACACATGTGGTTCATAGTATTTTTTTAGCATTGGGCAAATGAAAATGAGGGAAAAACGCAAGTTTCATCATTGTTTTTTGAGTTTCCCAATTTTACAGCTTTCGCCGTGCAATGTTAATGTATGTGATAACTTTACTATGGGGGGTCGGACAATTACAATGAATATAGATTTTTATAGTTTGTTTTTTTCTGGTTTTTATTACTTTTACACAGTAAGAACTACTTCTATAAAAAATTCGTTTTTATGTGTCCTATCTGACAGCCATAACTTTTTAAATTGCTGTGTGTGCAGAGCTGTGTATGTGGCTTGTTTTTTTGCGGATGATTGAAGTTTTTTATTGGTAGCATTATGTGGTCATAAGATGCCTAAGATCACTTTTAATAAGGTTTTTGTGAGATGTAATTGAACAAAATACAGCAATCATGGTATTGTTTTTTATTATTAATGCGGTCACTGTACGGTTATATATGACATGGTAGATATTTATTCGAACAGTAAAATACTTTTTGGCATCACACCAATGTTTGAGAGCCATAACGTTAAAATTTTCTGTGCTTGAGCCTTGTAGGGACGTGTGTTTTTTGTGATGCGAGAGGAAGTTGACGATTTTATTAGTATCATTTTTTTGGGGGGACAAGCTTTTTTGAATGCTCTTAAATCCATTTTTTTGGAGGCCAGGGTGAAGAAAAAATACAGCAATCCAAGTAGTTTTTTTTTAATTTTTATTTTTAACAGGCTCAACCGTGCAGTATCCGTGATAAGATAACTTATATTACTTTGGGGTCAGCTACTGAAATTATGGCGATACCCTATTTATATAGCTTTTTAAGTTGAAGCACTTTAAAAAAAAAAAGAAAACGAAAATGTTTTTTAGTGTGTAAAACAATATTATGCATCGCTATCTTCTGAAGCTGTACTTTTTTATTGTCCGTATAAGAGCTAAATTAAGGACTTTTATTTTGGCGGGATGGAACAGACATTTTTAAAAGTACACACTTTGGAGTTTTTATAGGAGTTTTGATTGCTTTATTATACCATTAAGTGATGCGTGAAAACAATAATCATAATTCTGTGATTGTTTTTTGTTTTGTTTTTACGGCGTTACACCGTAACGGGGATAATTAACATGACAATTTAATAGGTACAGTCATTACGCACGTCGGCGAGATAGCCAAATATGGTACTTTATTTATTTTTGTGATCTTTTTTTGGGCGATTGGCTGTTGTAAAGGGTAAAAGTGCGTGTATCGTATTTTTTATTTAATTTTTCGAGTTTGTGTTTTACTTGTTTTCAACTTTTTTTTTACTTTTTTTTCACTTTTCCACATTTTTTATTTTACTTTTCCCCCCAAGGGATTTAGATGAGTGATCTTTTAGATCTCTCATGCAATAGGAATCAGTGCAATAGCTTGTTGCTATGACGTTCCTAGATGACAACAGTCATTCACGATGCCGGGGCGTGCCCACAGGAGCACGGCAGGGTCGTCGAGACGTCACAGACAACCACCCGGAGGAGTGCATTCTCTGCCCACGTGCGTCCTGTCAGTAGGGGCAGTAGCTGCACGATCACCCAATCCTTGCGCTGCAGCCGAGCCGAAGGAACGCAGAGGAGCGATCTTCCACCTGCGTCTCATCTTAGTTAATTTGCGACCAGTGGGGATTGTCGCGATCATTTACAGTGGTAACCTCCCCCCCCCCCCCCCCCCCGGAGCGATCCGGGGACGTGCCAGATGGAGCGTGGATGTCAGCCTGTAATATAACATCTGTGGAGCACCCCCCTCCGATCGAGCGAACTCTGATATAAGAGTTCTGCCCAATGCGATCCTCAGACGTATCCATACTCCAGGTGAGCGTCGTGTAACCCCCAAACGACCTTGACGATGTATAGGAACACCCAAGGTCGTTAAGGAGGGTTATTAACCAAAACAAAACTAATGAAAAAATAACATAAAAATAAAACAATAAAACCATCGAAAAAATAAACTATTAGAATAAAAATAGTACGCAGAGAAGAGTCGTTACCTTGCTTTAACTTAAGTTATGTAGGTACAATAGTACTGCCTCCCTGTCACTCCCTGTAAATGATGTATGAATACAGATTAATACTGGCCTCCCAGTCTCAACCCCTGTACAAGGATGTAGAGAACAAGATAGTACTGCCGGTCCCATGGTTCCCTCTCCCTGTAAATGAGAAATAGGCACAGATAGAACTAGCCTCCCTATCTCTTCCTCTAAATGATATAGGAACAGATAGTACTACCTCCCGTCTCTTCTCCCTGCTAAATGATGTAGGTACAGAAGATACTGCCCTCCTTGTTCTCTCCCTGTAAAATGAAGCTAGGTTACAGATAGTACTGGCCCCTCCCTGTCTCCCTGTTAATGATGTAGTACAGAGTACTGCCCTCCCTGTCTCTCCTGTAAATGATGGATAGGTACAGATAGTACTGCCTTCCATATCTTCCTGTAAATTTGTAGTGTACAGATAGTACTTGGCCCTCCCTGTCTTTCCCCATGTAAACTATGTTAGGTACAGATAGTTAACCTTGACTGCCTCCATGTTTCTACCAGTAAATTATGTAGTACAGATTAGTACTGCCATCCCGTCTTCCCTGAAAATGATGTACGGTACAGATACGTAACCTGCCTCCCTTAAATGATGCTAGGTACAGATAGTAACAGCCTCACTGTTCTCTCCTGTAAATGATTAGGTACAGATATACTGCCTCCCAGTATCTTCCTGTAAATTATTTAGGAACGAGATAGTACTGCCTCCCAGTCCTCTCCTGATAAATGATGTCGGTACAGATAGCACTGTCCACCCTTCTCTCCCTGTAACGAAAGAGTGTAAGGTGAAGAGATAGAGTGACTGCGCCCTCCCTGTCTCTCTCCTGAGTAAACTGAATGTAGGTAACAGATAGCTACTGTCTCCCCTGTCCCTCTCCCTGTAAAATAATGAGTATAACAGATAGTACTGGCCTCCCTTTATCTCTCCCTGTAAATGCTGTAGGTACAGAATAGTACTGCCTTCCCCTGTCTCTCCCTGTAATTGGATGAGGTACAAATAGTTACTAGCCTCCCTGTCTCCCATATAAATTATGTAGGTACAGATAGTACTTGCCTCCCTGTCATCCTCCCTGTAAATGATGTAGGTACAGAAGTACTGCCTTCCTGTCTCTCTGTAAATGAGGTAGTACGGGGATATTCTGCCTATCCCTGTCTTTTCACCGACTGTAATTGCGAAACTAGGGCACAGAAAGACCTACTCGCCCATCCCACCACTCCTGTAAATGAAGAGTCCCCAGATATCAGCCTCCCTAGTCTCTCCCTGAAAAAGATGTGAGGTACATCGTCAGCCTCCCTCGTTCACCCAGTTAAAATGAATGTCGGTACAGATAGTACTGGTACTCCCTGTCTCTCCCCTGTAATAATGTAGGTGCGATAGTACTGCTTCCCTGTCTCTCCCTGTAAATTATGTACTAGGTACAGTATAAGTACTGGCACTCCATGTATCTCCCTGTAAAAGATGGATGGTACAGATAGTAACTGCCTCCCAGTCTCTCTGCACCCTGTAAATGATGATGGTACAGTATAGTACTGGCCTCCTTGTCGCCCTGTTAAATGATGTAGTACATATAGTACTGCCTCCCTGTCACTCTGTAAATGCGATGTAGGTACAGATAGTACTGCCCTCCCAGTCTCTCCTTGTAAGTGAATAAGGAACAGATAGTACGTGGCTCCCAGTCACTCCGCTTTAAAGAAAGATATAAGGGTAACAAGATCAGTATCTATGGCCCCTCTCTGTCTTTCCCTTAAAATTGATGTAGGTCAACAGGATATAGCTCCCCTTTATCTCCTGTAAAAATGTTGGAGGTACAGATAGTACTGCCTCCCTGAATCTTCCTGTAAATTGATTAGTACCTAGATATTACTCCGCCTCCTGCCCGTCTCCTGTTAAAGTGAATGTATAGGGTACAGATAGCACTCTGCCTCCCTGTCTCTCCCTGTAAATGATGTGGAACAGATAGTGCTGCCTCCCTGTCTCTCCCTGTAAATTATGTAGTACATGATAATAGCTGCCTCCCTGTCCTCCTGTAGAATGGATGTAGATACAGATAAGTATCTGCCTCCCCGACGACCCTGAAACAATGTAGGTAAGGTGCAGAATAAGTAACAGCCTCCCTGTCTCCATCCCTCAGAAAATGTTGTAGTACATGATAGTACTTCCCCCTGTCCAACGTCCCTGTAAATGATGTAGGTACATGATATACTAGCCATCCCATGACTCTCTCCGCTTAAATGATGAAGTACAAATAAGTACTAGCCTCCCTGTCTCTCCCTGTAAATGATGTAGGTACAGAAAGTACTGCCCTCCCTGTCTCCCTGTAATTATGAGGTACAGATAGTACCTATTCGCTGCCTCCCAGTCTCTCCCTGTTAAATGATTTATGGTTACAGAAAAGTTACTTGCCTCCCTTTTCGTCTACGCTGTAAAATATATAGTAGGTATAGGTAGTATGCCTTCCTGTCTCTCCCTGTAAATAAATAGTACCATGATAGTACTGCCTCCCTGTCTCTCCTGGTAAATGATTATGTAACAATAGTACTGTGCCCTCCCTGAAAGATGATGTTAGGTACAGATAAGTACTGCCATCCCTGTAAATGAGGAAGTACAGATAGTAACTGTCTCCCTGTCTCCCTCCCTGTATAATGATTGTTAGGTGATGCAGGATAGTACTGCCTTCCTCCCTGTCTCATCCCTTAAATGATTGTAGGTATAGAATACGTACTGCTACCTGTCTCTCCCTGAAAAATGAGAACTATGATAGTACTGCCCCCCCAGCTCTCCTGTAAAGGAGTAGTGCACAGATAGTTGCTGCCTCCCTGTCTCTTCCCTGTAAGGTAATGTATGTACACGATATCTACTGTCCTCCCTGTCCTAAATGATGGTAGGTACAATAGTACTAAGCCTCCTAACTCTCCCTGTAAATGATGTATGTACATGATATTAACTCGCCTCTCGCTGTCTCTCACCTGTATAATGAATGTCGGTACAGATTGGTATACTGCATCCCTGTCCTCTCCCTGTAAATGATGGTAGGAACAGAAGTAGTTCACTCCTGTTCTCCTCTTAAATTATGTAAGGTTACAATAGTACTACAGCCTCCCTGTCTCCCTGAAAATGATGAGGTGCAAGATAGTACAGCCATCCCTGTCTCTCCCTGGTAAATGAAGTAGGTACAGATAGTACTGCCCCCTGTCTCTCCCTGTAAATGATGTAGGTACAGATAGTACTGCCTCCTGTCTTCTCCCTGGTAAATGATTTTGTACATAGATTACACGCCTCCCTTTCTCTCGCCTGTAAATGATGAAGTTATCAAGAAAGTACTGCTCCCTGTAAATGATGAAGGTACAGATAGTACTTCTTCCAGTATCTCCTGTAAACTGAAGGAGGTACAGATAGTACACCAGCCCTCCCTAGACATATCTACCTGTAAATAATGTAGTAAATGTTGAGTATCTGCCTTCCTTGTCTCTCCTGTAAATTATGTAGGTCCAGATATACTTGCCTCTCCCTGTCTCTCCTGTAAATGATGTAGGTACAGATATAGTACTGCCCCCCTGTCTCTCCTGTAACTGATGATAGTATACAGATAGTACTAGTCCTTCCCTGTCTCCCACTACAATCAGTAAGTATGGTTACTACATATAGTACTACCTCCCAGTCTCTCCCTGTACAATGATGAGGAACAGATATTACTGCCTCCTTTCCACTCTGTAAATGATGTTAGGTACAGATATACTCTCTCCTGTCACTCCTCTGTAATGATTAGTACATATAGTACTGCCCTCCCTTCTCCCTGAAATGATGTAGGTACATAAAGTTAGCTTGGCCTCCCTTTCCCCTCTCCCTGTAAATAATGTAGGTGCAGATAGTACGCCTCCCTGTCTCTCCCAGTAAAATTATGAAGGTAAAGTATTAGTACTACTGGCCTCCATGTATCTCCCAGAAAATTGATGGAGGTACAGATAGACTCGAGCCATCCCTGTCGTCTCCACTGTAAATGAGTCGTTGGTACAGATAGTACTGCCTCCCTTTGACTCACCCAGATAATGCTGTAGGAACAGATAGTACTGCCTCCCCTTGTCTCTCTGTAAATGAATGTATGTACAGATAATACAGGCCTCGCCTGTCTCTCCATTGACAGATATTTGTAGTACATATATTACAGCATCCCAGACTCTCCCTGTTAATGATGTAGGTACAGATATGTACTGCCTCTCCTGTTGTTCTTTCCCTGTAAAATGATGTAGGTACAGAAATTACTGCCTCCATGTATCTCCCAGTAAATGATGGGAGGTACAGATAGTACTGCCACACTGTACTTATCCTTTAAAATAAGTAGTACAGATAGTACTGCCCCTGCCCTACTCCTTAAATGATTGTATGTACAGATAGCAACTCCTCCCTTCCTCCCCTTTAATGAATTAGGAACAGCTAGTGCTGCTATCCCTGGTCTCTCCCTAGTTTAAAATTATGTAGGTACAGATAATCGCTGCCTCCCTGTCCTCTCCCAGCTAAATGATGTAGGTACAGAAAGTACTAACTTCCCTCCCAGTCTCCCTGAAAATGATGTAGGTGCAGATAGTACTTGCCTCCCTGTCTCTCCGCTGTAAAATGGTGTAGGTACAGATAGTACTGCCCCTCCCCTGTCTCTCCCTGTAAATGATTAGAGTACAGATTAGACTGACCTCCCATTCTCTCCCTGTAGAATGATGTAGGTACAGATATGTTACTATGCCGTCACCCTCGTCTCTCCTGTAAATGATGTAGGTACAGAAAATACTGCCTCCCAGGTCCTCCCTTGTAATGATGTAGGTACAGAATAGTACTTGCCTCTCTATGTATCTCCCTGTAAATTAAGTAGGTAACAGATAGAAATCAGCCTCCCAGTCTCTCCTGTAAATTAGGTAGAGGTATATGTATTACTGCCTTACCTGTCTCTCCCTTTAAATTATGTATGTACAGATATTACTGCTCCTCTCTCTCCCTGTAAATGATGTAGGATACAGATTAGTACTGCCAACCCGTAAGATGAGTTAGGGTACTGATAGTACTGACTTCCCCTGTAAATGATGAAGTACAGATAGTACTGTCACACCAGGTCTCTCCTCCCCTGAAATGATGTTAGGTGCAGATAGACTAGCCTCCCTGGTCTTCACCCAGTAAATGAATGTAAGTGTATAGAATTACTGCCTAACGCTGTCACTTACGTCCCTGTAAATTACTGTATGGTACAGATAGTACTGCCCCCCATTCCCTGGCCCTCTCCTGAAAAGGATGTAGGCACAGATAGTGCTGCCTCCCGCTCTCCCAGTAAGTATGAAGTGTACAGATAGTACTACTGCTCCCTGTGCTAAATGACGTAGGTACAGATAGTACTGCCTCCCTGTCTAAAATGATGTAGGTACAGATAGTGACTGCCTCCCCTATCTCTCCCTGTAAATGATGTAGTACAGAAAAGTACTGCCTCCCTGTCTCTCCCTGTAAATGATGTAGGTACAGATGGTACTGCCTCCTATCATCCCCTGTAAAGTGATGTAGTGTACAGAATTACATCCTCCCTGTCTCTCCCTGTAAATGATGGTAGTACAGATAGTAACTGCCTCCCAGTCTCTCGCCTGGTAATGATGTAGTACAGATAGTAACTGGCCTCCCTGTCCTCTCCCTGTAAATGATTTAGGTGCTGATAGTACTGCCTCCCTGTCTCTCCCTGTAAATGTGTAGGGTAACAGATCCAGTACGGCCCCCCTGTCCTTCTCCTGTAAATGATGTAGGTAACAGATAGAAACTACTGCCCTTCCCCTGTCTCTTTCCCAGTAAATGAAGTAGGTACAGAAAGTCCAGCCCTCCCTGTCTCTCCCTGTAAATGAATGTCGGTTACAAAAGTACTACCTTCCTGTCTCCCTGTAAATAGAAGTGTAAGGATACAGATAGTCTAGTGCCCTCCTGTATCTCCCTGTAAAATGATGGAGGACAAGATAGTACTGCCTCCTTCCTCTACCTGTAAATTATGTAGTATAGGTAGTACTGCCTTCCTGTTCTCCCTGGAAAGTTATGTAGGTACAGTATAGTACTGCCTCCCTGTCTCTCCGTAAATGATTTAGTTACATTAGTATGCCTTCCCTGTAAATGATTTTGTACAGATAGTAAAACTTGGCTCCCTGGTAAAAGATAAGGTACAGAAAGAAGCTGTGCTCCCTGTCTCTCCCTGTACTGATGTAAGGTGCAATAGTACTTGCCTCCCTTACCTCCCTGTAAATGATGTAATGTATTGAGATAGGTATGAGCAACCTGTGCTCACCCTGTAAAATTAAGTAGGTACAGGATAGAACTACTGCCCCCCTGCCTCTCCTCTCCTGTAAAGGATGTAGGCACAGAAAGTGCTGCTCCTGTCCTCTCCCTGTTAATAATGTAGTGTACAGAATCTGGTGCCTCCCTGTCAAACATGATAAGGTACAGATAGTACTGCCTCCCTGTCTAAATGATGTAGTACAATAGTACTGCCTCCCTATCTCTCCCTGTAAATGATGGTAGGTACAGATAGTAACTGCCTCCTGTCTCTCCCTGTAAATGATGTAGGTACAGAAGGTACAAGCCCTCCCTATCTCTCCCTGTAAATGATTAGGTTACAGATAGTACTTCCTCCCTGTCTCTCTTGTAAATTATTAGGTAACAGATATACTGCTCCCCTGGTCTCCCTGAAATGATGAAGTTGCAGATAGTACTCTCCTCCCTGGTCCTCTCCCTGTAAATGTGTAGGTACAGATAGTACTGCCCACCTGTCTCTCCCTGTAAAGATGTAGTACAGGATAAGTACTGCCATCCCCTGTCTCTCCTTAAATGATGTAGGTACCGATAGTACTCTGCTCCCTGTCTCTCCCCTGTAAATGTGATGTAGGTACAGATAGTACTGCCTCCCTGTAAATGATGTTAGGTACAGAATACAGCTTCCATGTATCTCCCTGTAAATGATGGAGGACCAGATAGTTCTGCCTCCCTGTCTCTACCAGTAAATTTGTAGGTAATAGGTAGTACTGCCTTCCTGACTCTCCCATTAAATTATGTAGGTACAGATAGTACTGTTGCCTCCCGTCTCTCCTGTAAAATGAAGTAGGTACAGATAGTATGCCTCCTGTAAATGATGTAGGTCCGATAGTACTCTATGCCTCCTCATGTAAATGATGAAGTACCAAGTATATGAACAGATAGTACTGCCATCCCTGTCTCTCCGCTGTAAATGAATGTAGGTATAGAAGTACTGCCTACCTGCTCCCCAGTAAATTATGTAGGTACAGAATTACTGTCTCCCTGTCACCCTGTAAGTAATGTAGGTAACAGACGTACACGCCCTCCCCTGTCTCTCTCTCAAAATGAGTGTAGTACATATAGTACTGCCTCCTGTCACTCCCTGTAACTGAAGTGAGGCACAGATATTACTGCCTCCCTGTCCTCTCCCTTTAAATGATGTAGGCCCCAGATAAGTACTGCCCCCTGTCTCTTCGTCTCTCCCCCTGTATAAGAAGTAGGCACAAAGAATTTTTAAGTTACTTCGACCTCCTGCCTCCCCCCTGTAAAAGATGTAGGTACAGAAGTACTGGCCATTCCCTGTCCTCCCCCCCCCCCACCCTCTCCCTGTAAATGTTGTATTTACAGATAGTACTGCCTTCTAGGTCTCTCCCAGTAAATGATGTAGGAACAGAGAGTACTGCCCCCTGTCTCCCCTGAAAAGGTTGTAGGTACAGATAGTACTGCCTCCCTGTCTCTCGCTGTAAATGATGTAGATACAGATATTACTGCCCCTGTCTCTCCCTGTAAATGATGTAGATACAGATATTACTGCCTCCCTGTCTCTCCCTGTAAGTGATGTAGGTACAGATATTACTGCCTCCTGTCTCGTCCCAGAAATGAGTAGGTACAGATAGTACTGCCGTCCTTGTCTCTTCCTGTAAATGATGTAGATACAGATAGTACTGCCTCCCTGTCCTCTCCCCTGTAAATGATTTGTAGTTGTACAGATAGTACTATGCCTCCCTGTCCTCTCCACGTGTAAAATGATTTAGGCACAGATCATACTTGCCACCCTTCTCTCCCTGTAAATGATGTAGGCACAGATAGTAAACTGCCACCCTGTCTCTCGCCTTAGAATTATGTAGGCCCAAGAAAAAACCCCCAGATAGTACTGCCTCCTGTCTCTCCCTGTAAAAGATGTAAGGTACAGATAGTACTGCCTCCCTGTCTCGTCCCTGTAAATGGATGAGTACACAGATAGTACTCCTTCCTGTCTCTCCCTGAAAATGATGAAGGTACATAAGTACTGCCTACCTGTCTCCTCCCTGTAAATGAATGTAGGTACAGATAGTGCTGCCTCCCAGACTCTTCCAGTAAATGATGTAGGTACCGATAGTACGTCGCCTACCCTATTGTCACTCCCTGAAATAATTTAGGACAGATAGTACTGTGCCTCTGTCATCTTCCGTGTAAATAATGTAGGAAACAGATAAGTACTCTGCCTTCCCCGTCTCTCCCTTTAAATGATGTAGATACAGATATTACTGCCTCTGTCTCTCTTCCCTGAAAATGATGTAAGATACCAGATATTACTGCCTCCCAGTCACATCCCTGTAAAAGAGATAGATACAGATATTACTGCCTCCCTGTCTCTCTCTGTAAATGAATGTAAGGTACAGATAGTCCTGCCTTCCTGTCTCTCTGTAAATGATGTAGGTACAGAATAGTACCTGCCTCCTTGTTATCTCCCATTAATGATGTAGGTACAGATAGTACAGCCTCCCTGTCTCTCCCTGTAAGTGATGTAGATACAGATAGTACCTGGCGTCCCTTTCCTCTCTCCAGTAAATGATGTAGGACAAGATAGTACTACTTGCCATAGCCTCCTGTCCTCTCCCTGTAAATATGTTAGTGGAAACAGATAGTACTTGCCTCCCCTGTCTCTCCCTGTAAATTATATGTAGGTACAGATAGTGCTGCCCTCCCTTGTCTCTCCCTGGTAAATGATTTAGGTACAGATAGTGCTGCCTCCCTGTCTCTCCCTTTAAATGATGTAGTTACAGATAGTACTGCCACCCCTGTCTCTCCCAGGTAAAATGATGTAGGTACAGATAGTACATGCCTATCCAGTCTCTTTCCTGATAAATGATGTAGGCACATAGAGTACTGCCTCCCTTTCTCTCCCTGTAAATGATGTAGGCACAGATAGTACTGCCTCTGTCTCTCCGTGTAAAAGAAGTAATGTACAGAAAGTACAGCCCTCCCTGTTCTCGTCCTGTACATGGATATTAGAAACAGATATTACTAACTGCCTCTTATTTCCTCTCCTTGTATAGTGAAGTAGGTACAGATAGTACAGCCTCCCTGTCTCTCCCGGTAAATGATGTAGGTAACAATATAGCTTGCCTCCCTGTCTCTCCCTGTAATGATGTAGGTACAGATAGTACTCGCCTCCCTGTCCTCTCCCTGTAAATGATTGTTGTACAGATAGTACTTCCTTCCTGTCTCATCCCTGTAAATGAGTAGCACATAGAGTACTGCCTCCCATTTCTCTCTCCCTGTAAATGATGTAGGCACAGATAGAGAACTGTTCCTCTGATCGCCTCTCCGTGTAAATGATGTAGGGTACAGAAAGTAACACGCCTCCCTGTCTCTCCTGTAAATGATGTAGACACAGATATTACTGCCTCGTTGTCTCTCCCAGTAAATGATGTAGGTACAGATACTACTGCCTCCTTGTCTCCTCCTGTAAATGTTGCAGGTACAGATAGAAACTGCCTCCCTGTTCTCTCCCTGTAAGTGATGTATGTACAGTATTACTTGCCTCCCGACTCTCCCCTTAAATGTTGTAGTACAGATAGTAACTGCCTCCCTGTCTCTCCTGGAAATGTTGCAGGTACAGATAGTACTGCCTCCCTTTCTCTCCTGTAAATGATGTAGGTACAGATATTACTGCCTCCTGTCTTCCTCCTAGTAAATGATGTAAGTACAATAGTGCTGCCTTTTTCCCTGTAATGATGTAGGTACAGATAGTACAGCCTCCCTGTAAATGATGTAGTTACAGATTAGTACTGCCTCCGGTAACTCTCCTGTAAATGATGTAGGTACAGATGTGCTGCCTCCCTGTCCTCTTCCTTAAAAGATGTAGGTACAGAGAGTGCTGCCAAGGTCCCCATCTCTTCAGTAATATGTACTACAGATTTTAATAAGCAATGGCGCTACCACAGATGACATTTTTCCTTCTTCCTGCCTGAGGCAGGAAGTAGTCAAACTGGAAACATGTTGGTGATGGAAGCCTTCACATGGCTTCCAGCTGCCATCTAAATTGTTCGGGATCTCCCCATCTCATCGAGAGGGTCCTGATCAGAGTGAAAAATAGTGCGCGGCACCGTTTCTTATTCAATTAGATGCCATGGCCGTGTTCATCAAAGTGTCTAAGGGGTTAAACAGCACACAATGGAGCAGGCTGTTACCGGCAAGTGTCAGCTGCAATTAGCAGCCAGCACCCGCCGCTGATATAGCCCCTTATAGATACCAGGACGTTCTATTACTTCCAATGTCGATAAGTGGTTAAGGACCCATCTCCCATCAATTCTTGCCTAAGCAATTAGGTTCCTAGCTTTCTGCAGCAGTGCAAAGGTGTTCTTCAGTTTAATCATTCTGGACCTGGCTTGCTACAAGTATTTGTCTACCACAAGTCCTAACCCTCCGTCTATCCTATTGTGGAAACTCTTTAAGATTTCCATTTCGATATTGTGCTTCAGTATCTTTTACTAACAAAGACTACTCTGAAGGAAACAACCTGGAGGTTCCCTGCAGCGAAGTCTAGATCTCTGTACAGGGGTTAATGGGTGGATACCAGGGCATCACATCAACTTCAGTCCTTAGTTTAGCCCTAAGCCAAATATGTAAGTTCGTACAGCTGAATATAGATGCATGTCCATCAAGTTCAACCAAGGACAAGGAGAAGATGTGGATGAAAATAGGGGGTGTAGGGTAAGGGGTGGGATTATACTTAGGGTATGTTTTTTTTTTTATGCCACCGTGTGGCTTTGTTCTTATTTATGTTGTATTTTGTATCGATTTACGTATAATCATTTACAAAAACATGCCTACTCCTATCATGTGCTTTTTATATATGGTTATTCAAATGTATGTCATTGTATCAAAAATCTGATAATAAAAATGATCTGATTTAAAATAAGAAAAGAGTGGGTGTAGGTAATTTTAAACTTTTTTTTTTATACATCTACACATTAATATTATTGTGTTGTGTATTTTGAGGCCCACACCTGTGCCTGCTGGAGCCTGCACCTAAAGTGGCTATTCTACAGATGCACAGTTCTTATGGTAAAGTCTTATCACATCTACAGATTGATTTTTTTCCTCCCCCAACACAGAGGGAGTGCCCCCAGTCTTTGAGGGGATTTTACATGAAACAGCTTAAAAAAAAGAAAAAATAAATAATTAAAATATACAGTAACATTTTATAAAAACTAAGACAAACAGCCTAAACTTTTTAGCCCCGCCCCTGAGGATCCTAAAACTCTCTCCCATATATATCTATATATATTTTTTTTTCGTTGAAGTTATTTTTGTACTTACATAAATTAATCATGTCTCCCTTTTGACGTCTCTTTTCATGACTAAGTTTAACCTCTTAACGACCTCTGACGTAAATTTATGTCATAGGGCAATTAAGGTTCTAGTTAGCGGGATTGCCGGTAACGGCAAGGAACAGAGTCAGCTTACGCTATTTCTTCCATCTCAACTATGGACACCACAGTAAAAACCCAATGGGCCCATTGCCTTAAATAGGGTCAGTTGGGCGCCGCTGGAGTCCATAGTAAACGGATCCCATGGGGTCAATTTTTTACCTCAGAGATGGAAGTTCCAAACGGAACCCCCAGCACAGATGTGATCCAGGTCTAAGAGGATTTATGCCCCTTGGTTCTTTGGGCCACATGTATTAAACGGTTTTGGTCTAAAACTCACTTTTTCCCCATAGACCAAAACCATTTCATACATGTGGCCCTTTGTGTTTATACCTTCACCAGCTCTAGAGCATTTTTTCTATAAACTAAATGCCCCGAACTGAATGTAATTGCAGCCTAAGGGGCCCCCCATTGTCCACCGGGGTAAGGAGAGGTCCCCCTGGGCCCCAAAATGAGTTTTGCATAAAGAGGTCTACCCAAGGGTATGTTTACACGG
>JAODAL010049629.1:0-28032 GCA_025379985.1 Phyllomedusa bahiana | reverse complement strand
CCCCAACAAAAAAACCCTTTCATTGTTTTTCCCCCAGCAAAAGCGCAGCCCTGTTTGGGATTTTGGGGGGGATAGTAGCCAACAACCCTCATCGACAATCCGTGTCGCCCCCTTTTTAAATTTCGCCGTAAAAGATGGGCAAAATGGGGGAGGAGGGGGGAGAAGTGGAAGGGGGTTTGGCCCTATAAGACATGTTTGACACACTCAGACCTGTTTTTCTTTATTTGGGGGGTAAATTCAAATTGAGCTTTTTGTCCCTTTTTCCATCCTTCCCCGGGACCTGATCTGAAAAACCCCTGTAAGGTAAATTTCTTCCTTTTTTTTATTTAAAACTGTTTTATGTGTATGTCATAGTCCTTGTTAAAATTTTTTTGTTTATTAAGCATTGTACCAAATGCATTTAAAGTTTCCAGTATACGTTTGGTTCTTGTTGTTGCACAGATCCATTTCCTTAAGGAGTGTATTTTTTTTTGTAGTGCTTTAGAGCATTGAGGTACGCATTTTTTTTTAGTGTTTTTTAGATACCTGTAAGGAAACAATTCTTTGGCTGATTCCTTGTTTGATTATGAAAGGGAAGGTTGGTTGGGCAGCGGTAATTTTTGGGGGGGGAACTGTTTGTGTACGATTTATGCTTGATTCGTAACCGATTGAGAGGTGAGCGCAAAATTTTGTAACTCTACCCCTTACAGTGGCCCCCAGTCCGTGCTGGGGGTGTGTACCCTGAAAAATACCCTTTTTGATTTTCTTGGGCCCCAGAACGGGCCCGAGAACATCTAACAATTAGCATTAACTTTTCACTGCCGGGATGGGGAAAATTTCGCAGGGCGTTTACATAGTGATCACCCCTGCGGTTTCATCCGACTGTTTGGGTCCCGCCTTGCGAAAGGTCAAAGAATTTTCATGTATTTTTTGGATCGCATCGAAAGGGGGCCCGAAGGCGGGATGCAAACCGCAGGGTGATCCTATGTGAACGCCGCCGGTGTTTTTTCATTGCGGGATTTATAAAGTCAATGTAATTTTGATGCTCCCTTTGGGTCCTTCGATGGGGCCCAGAGTTTCATCAGAAAAGCGGGATGTTCACACGGGCAAGACGTGTGTGAAAAAATGCCCTTATTGTTCATCAGATTTTTTCAGTACATTTTAGTATTAAAATTTTATTTTGGGATTTTACAAGTTTTTAAATTTTAAATTTTTTTTATCGTTCATTATCCGGGGTATAATTTTTCACATAGTCTACTGTATTCACTTTCTATTGTTTCCTTTTACCCCTGTTCCCCCAAATTTTAATTTTAGTTTATTGTTTTTGTCTAAAAGAGTGAGTATAATTTAAATTTTTTTTGAACCCTAGCTTTTTAAAGTTAAAGCCATTGGGTGTTTCAGGTTATTGTATTTGTGTAATAAGGGAGGGTGTGGCCTATATAGATCAACACCCTTTATTGAGGTGTGCATAAATATTGGGCGCCTTGTTTTCCTTAGGCAAAATGGGCCGAAAAAGAATTTAATGACTAAAAAAAGCACTTGTTAAATGTTCTTAGGAGATTCTGTAAACTTGAAAGGGAAGATTTTTATTCGTAATCACATAACCATTAAATGTATTGTTGTAAAAAGTCAACAGGTCGAAAAAAAATGTTTGAAAAAAAAATAACAAATTAAACTACCAAAGTTTTGAGACAGATCAAACATGAAGCAGCAAGGAACCCATTATTCTGCAGTGCCCTGAAGTACAAAGTGTTCAGTGCTTAGAAATAAGGCCAAGTTCAGGCTGAAACCTGACCAGCAATGAACAAGACACATAATTTGAAAAGTCCAGAAATATCTGAAGACAATTTTTCAAAGGTTTTATGGACTTATGAGATGAGAGTGACTCTTAAACGATGGATGGGCCCCGGCAAGACCCCCACTTTACTCAAATGCCGCAACGTGGGTGTTGGACTTTTTTTAAATTGTATACTAAAGATGAGCTAGTTGGACTAACTACCAGTTTTCAGAAAACTCTTTCTTCAGGCTTTCAAGAAAAACATGATTTTTATACAGGACATTGCTCCATCCCTGGATCCAAGTACTACACTGTGTGGATAGCCAGTAAAGGTCCTAAAATGAAGAAATAATGAAACGGTCCTGTTCCTGAATTAAACTCTATCAATAACTTGTGGACCCTTCCTAAATAGGAAAAATTTAAGGGGAAAAAAAAGTACATTCCGAACGTATTGGGGGGGCTGTGGGTTTTGCGACAAAAAGTGTTTATGCTTTTTAAATTTGGGTTATTTTTTCATTGGGAATTGGGGTTTTAAAAAGTGGGGGGGCCATCCTCCACCCCCGAAAAAAGTGGGGGCGTCCCCCCACCCAGAAAAATGGGGGACATCCCCCCCCCCCCCCCCCCCCCTAAAAATACACGTATGCCTTGATCTTAAACTAAGGAAAAGATCATTTGAAAAATGAACACTTTTACCTTCTAAACCTCCATTAGGAATAATTGAACAAAATGTTTACTGGGAAGGACAGAAAAAAAACCCCCCAAAATTCCGGATACCCGCTTGGCGAAAAAGGGGAAAAGAAAGGGTAATAAGCTTTTACAAAAAAGTCCCCCAAAATTTAAAATAGAATAGACTAAACTGACTGGTAACCAGCAAGGTTATGTTTAACATTAGACTTTATCAGTAGTCCACTGAGCTGATTTTTTTAAACTGAAGGTTTTACTTAGTGGGTGGCTTTGCATGTTTGTATCTTTCTGGCAGGGGGAGATAACTGAACACAATCATAATCCATTAGTATTGCTCTTCTGTGCACACAGACTGACTGTTTATTTAGAGTCAGATTGACAGAGAAGATATAAGTGTGAAGTAAATGCTTTATGGTGACAGGATGCAGATATATAATGTAGCAGGCTGAATTGCTGCTTGTCACCCTAAATCAAGATATGAAATTGTGAATGTTATCTTGTGCCTTTAACTGAGATAATTCAACAGTTTAGAGTGGATAAATGGTTAATAAGCACACTTATAAAAATGACTCAACTTGAGAAATGTTTTCACAAAGGGTTAGAGTGAGAATGTCTGACTATGTTAAGTCTGCTCAGCCACTAGACAATACATGGGGCTTTAATGAAGTTAAAACGGAGCCAGACAAAATAAAAATATCCCTATGTATTCATAGTGTAGTCATCACCAGATCTGAATTAAGGAACATTTTCTCTCCCAGAAGTAAAAAAAAAATCACAAAAAATAATTCTTGAGGGACCATCTTTTGACAAGTTTTTTTAAACTTCTTTTTTTGCTTGGAAATTAGTTTTTATTGAAACAGGATCATATAGTTAGTTTTACACAACAGTAAGGAAAGCAGTTGGTATCACATATGACTAGTGATGCTCAGAGATGCTCAGTGGAAGGAGTCCTCATGCCCCCAAAGCCAATTAGAAAACTTATACATAACATGTTATAGTTTTTAAAGACTCTTAAAAACAGCATGAGAAGCTCATGTATTAAAGGGAATGTGTCATCAAAATGATGACAAAATGATGTTTATGTCCCATTTTTATGTTATACACATTTTTTAGGAATTTTTGGTTGTTTTTTTTTAATTTTTCATATAAACCTTCAATAATTTTTAATAATTTCTAAGCCTTGCATTTTTTCATTTTGGGCCACTAGGCCTTGTTTGCACTGCTTTAACAGCAGTCAGAGAGATGCTTTACAGTAACTTCATGCACATAGGAGACTTAAAGAGAACCTGTCACATAGGTTGTGCCCCCCTTGCTGAGGGCAGCACAAGCTAGTGTCAGACCTGCTGTTCCCAGTGCTGTGCCCCTTATTCTGTAAGATGCTGGAGTTTTATAGCATTTACCCATCAAATATTATTCATGAGTAGGCGTTAGCTCCACCCACCAAAGGCTAGCTCTGTCCACTGACAGTTATTCACATGTTTCTACCTATTCAAATTAATAGGTTTGTCAGTTGAGGTGGCGGGGCTAGCCTCAGGTGGGCGGGGTTTGAAAAAAACTGACTCTCTGAAGGACACTTCGAATGACTCTTCTGGCTGAAAATGGCAGATTTGAGCATTAAATACATGAAAACTACAGCATCTTACAGAATAAGGGACACAGCGCTGGAAACAGCAGGTCTGACATTAGCTTGTGCTGTCTTCAGCCAGGGGGGCAAAAACTATGTGACAGGTTCTCTTTAAGACTGACTCAGTCCCATTCACTTCTATAGGAGAGTTTTTGTCACAATCCCTTTAAGTTTATACAGTGGCTGGCATAGGACACTTCAGCATGTATTTAATACATGTCAAGTGTCAGCAGAGAGCTGATCAAGTCTGTTACAAGCATATAGATGTAGCAGAGGTTAGCTTGATCTTGATATCACAAATATCTGTATTATCTGCTCAAATCTTTAAACAAAAGTCATTGAATAAGCTGAGATAATATTATGTGCCTTTTTATTGTCACGGGGGTCGCGGGCTCCGCTGCCCCCCGCGACCATCTCCCCGCTCGCAGGGGGTCTGGCGCGGCGGCGGCCCGCGACCACCCCTCTGCTGCCTCGGCGCCGCCTCTCTTACCTGGTGAATGCCGCGCCTGCCTGTCCCGGCCGCCGTGCGCGTGGCCGCCGCTTAAGACGCGCGCGCGCCGGCTTCTCTAAATTTAAAGGGCCAGTGTCCCGATAGTGGGTTATTGTCGGGCGCTGGTCCTGTTTAAGGTATCCGCCCCCCGTACTGCCTGCCAGTCTGTTGGTGTGTTTTTGGTGCGTTAGAGAGTATTGGGGGTTCCGTATTGATTACCCGTGTACCAGTCCGCTTTTCTTCGTTTCCTGACTTGCCTGTTTGCCGCCTGCCCTGACGTCTGCCCGTCTCTGACTACGAACTCGGTGCTGCCCTGACCTTTCTGCCTGTCCTGACTACGCCTCCGGATTACGTTTCTGTACTCGCTGTACCCCGGCCGCCATTCGCAAGAAGTCACGTCAGGGGTAACGACCTGGTAGCCTCACGCCGCAGCAAGTCCATCCCGCTTTGCGGCGGTCTGGTGAAAACGGGGGCTACTGTAGATTCCGTTTCCATGGCCGTGGCTTAGCTATCATCGCTTGCATTGGCCCCCAGCGGATCCACTTCCTCCGTTTACAGTACAGACTGGCCATGGATTCGCCAGTGGTACCTCTGCCTGATCTCCGGGACATCACTAAAGATGTCGCCAGCAGGACGTCAACGCATCGACCACGCTTGCGGCATGATGCAGAACTGGCGGACTCGTCTGCCTCATAGGCTGCCGCCTCTTCCACCTGATCCGTTGCTCACGGCATCCATTGCTCCTACCTGCTACGGCTTCAGGACCGTCTTGGCATCTGCCACCTCCCTCACGCTACGATGGAGACCCATGAAGTGCGAGGGTTCATCAGCACAGTGCTCCAGTCACTCGAAATGATGGGGCCACCAATTCCCTACAGAGCGACGCAGGTGGCCTTCATAATTCAGCCTCTTGTCCCCCCCCCCCCGCCCCCCCCCCCCCAGGAGAAGCCTTGGCTTGGGCTACGCACTATTGGATCAGGGGATCCTCTGACGGCGGGACCTCCAAACGTTCCATCGGGGTTACGCCACCGGTCTTCGAGGAAAAACCTTGGCGTACTTCTTCGGCGGCCGCAGCGCTGCTCCGGCTACGGTCAGGGCGGACACCCACAGTCGGTCAGTATTCGGTGCAGTTTCGACTCTCGCTTCGGTGCTGGACTGGAACAACGAAGAATTGGTGGCGATCATTTTGGCAAAGGCCTCTCGGGGCGAATCAAGGACGAGCTCGCGCTCGGGGATTAACCAGCTGCCTTGGATGACCAATCATTTAGGCCAACCGTGTGGATTTCGCTTCGCCGAAAGGCAACAAGACTCGCCTGCAACGGGAAACCAGTCCGTCCACGCCGTCTCCCTCGCCTTGGCTCCCACGTTTCCAGCGGTCACCTCTTCCTCCTCCGATGGGCTCTGAAGAGGAACCTATGCAGGTCAGGAGAGCCCACCTGTTCCCAGGGGGATCGTTTAGCGGTCGTCTGACAGAGTTGTGCTTTTATTGTGGCGGTTTGGCCATTTCACTTGGGGACTGTCCCGGTGCGCCTGGGAACTCCGCACCTAGGACTCATTAGGAGAGGCAACCCATAGGTGTCAGAACGGCCTTCCCCTCTGACCATGCCCGCTATCATATTGGTTGCTACTCGAGACAGCACCTTTCAGGACACCGCCTTTATCGACTCAGGATTCGGAGGAAACTCATAAGCACGAAACTTGTGACCAGGTTTCGGGGTTCTCCCGGTCGGGACTCCGCTGCAGAAACCTATGTTCGTCTCCTCGGTCAGTGGGCGATGCCTTTAAGACGCTATCTGCCTTCCGTACTGCCCCCTCTTCTTGCAAATTGGGGCCCTTCACAAGGAGGACATTGCACTTACTAGTCCTGCCTCGATCCTTCCTCGGAAATCCTTCTGGGCCTCCCTTGGCTGCAGGCACCATCCCCGACTTTGGATTGGAGCACAGGTGAAGTTCATGCGTTGGGGTTCCGCGTGTCTCTCTCGTTGCCTGGTTCTAAGCCGCAACTCGCTCCTCAAGTCGTCTCCGGAGTCTGCCAAACCTCCTCCAGGTCTACCTTCGCCTTACTGGGACTTTGCCGGATGTCTTTTCGGAGAGCCAGGCTGAGACTTCTTCCCAACCGGCCTTATGATTGTCCCATTGACCTGCAACCAGGCTGTACTCTACAGAGGCGGGTTTACCCTCTCTCCGTCCCGGAGACTAAGGCAAGTCAGAGTACGTCAAGGAGAACCTCCACAAAAGGATTCATCCGTAAGTACTCGTCTCCGGCTGGAGCCGGCTTACTTATTCGTGGAGGAAACAGGAAGGGTCTCTCGGACCTGCATGGAATCGGCGGCCTGAATAAAATTACCATAAAAAACCGATACCCGTTGCCCTTAATCTTTTCGGAACTTTTTGACCGCCTGCGTGGGGCGAAAATATTTTCTAACTGGATCTACGCGGGGCCTACAACTTAATCCGCATTAGGGAAAGGTGACGAATGGAAACGGCATTTTATTACACGGGACGGCACATTCGAGTATTTGGTTTGCCATTCGGTCCTCTGCCGACGCCCCGGCAGAATTTCAGAACTTTGTTAAGAGATTTTCGGGACCTACTCTTTGTCTGTGTCAATCGTCTACTTGGACGATAATCTAATCTTCTCCCCTGCTCTCGAGACTCATCGCCACCATGTCCGCCAGGTCCTAAGGCGACTGCCGCACTCATCAGTTCTTTGCCAAGCCCGAAAAGTGCTCTCTTTGAACATGCCAGCTTACCCTTCTTAGGTACATCGTTCTCTGATGAGGGTCTCCGGATGGATTCCCTCAAGGTCTCCGCGGTGTTGACTGTGGCCCTAACAGGTGGGCCTTAGGGCCAGTAACGTTTTCTGGCGATTTGCGGAATTATTAATTGGCAAATTCATCCCCACTTCTCTACACTGGTGGCTCCCTTGGTGGCCATGACTAGAAGTTTGCCAATCCCAAATCCTGCCCCAGAGGGCCCCAAGAAGCCCATCAACGCTCAAAGCGGCATTTGCTTCGGCTACGGTCCTGTCTAGTCCAGACCACTACAAACTGTCGTTATTCTGGAAGTGGATGCTTCGTCAAGTCGGCGCAGGTGACGGTCCTCTGCAGAGATCCTCCGCTCGGTAAGTTACATAACCTGTAGTTTTTTCTCCTGCCGAGAAGAACATATACCCATTGGTGATAGTGGATTTACTGCCATTTTTAAAGGGGGGGCTTGGCTCTTGAAGAATGGCGAGTCACCTACTGGAGGGGGGCTCGCCACCTATTGACATTTTCACAGGACCACAATGAATCTTCCTATATCTTCAGTCGGCCAAAGCCTGAATCTCGGCAAGCTAGGTGGTCATTATTCTTGCCCGTTTTGACTTTACCGGCCTTCATTTCGCTGACGAAAATAACACTCAGAGCTGAAGCTCTATCCAGTTCCTCGGATACAGTGGGTCTCGGGAGCCTCCTCCCGCCACATTGCCCCCTCCGGAGCGACTCGTCCACGGCTGGCCCCGTGGAACATCCAGCATCTACCTCCCGGGAAGACAGTATGTGCGAACGCACTTGCGCCTTTAGAATCCTGAAGTGGGGACACCACCCTTCTCATATTGCTGGGCACCAGGAGTTCATAGGTCGCTTCAATATTGTATCCGATATTACTTGTGGCCTTATCTTGCTCAGGACATGAGGGAACTTTGTTCTGCCTGCACCTTCCTGTGCCCGTGAATAAGGTTCCTCGCCTCAAGCCGTCGGGCCTTCTTTCAGCCGCTCCCTGTGCCCAGATAACAAGGACCCTGTAGAACATGGACTTCATTACGACACCTCCGCCCTCCTCGGGAAATAAACACGGTCATCTGGTTGTTACCGACCGTTTTTCCAAAATGGCCCCTTTATCCAATGCCTGGTTACCATCTTGCCCCCTCAACTGGCCAACATTTTTTCTGTCACGTTTTCTGTTGCACGGTCTCACCTTTACATATTGTCTCAGTCGGGGAGTCCAATTTATTGCTCTAATTTTGCGGGCTTTGTGTGGTCAATTGCAGGTCCTGTTAGACTTCTCTTCCGACATACCAGACCCCGAGTAAATGAGGAGGTTGAGAGGGTCAACCAGGTGTTGGACCTATATGAGGCATTTTGTGTCCGCCCGTCAGTATAACTGGTATGATCTTCTTCCCTGGGCGGAGTTATCTATAACTCTTGAATTCGGGATTCCGCGGGGGCCTCCCCCTTTTTTGTCGTGTTTGGGTCACATCCCCGACCACCTATCCCTTGCCTAACTCGTGTCATCGTCCCGGCGTGGTGACCAAGTAAAGGACATCAAGGGCTTTATGGCAGCTCACACGACATGGCCCTGTTACGGGCTTTCTCGCCCGCCACTAAAGTCCAGGATGGACAGATACCGTAGGACTCCCGCCCATATTGAGCAGGCGTATAAGGTTTGGCTATCCAGCAAATATAGTCGCTTTACGCGGAGGCCTTGCTACAAGTTAGGTCCTATTATGGTGTCCCTTTGAGGTACTGCAAGTCTAAACCCGGTGTCCTACAAGCTCCGCCGGCTCTCACTACCCTGAGCATCCCGAAAATCCTTCCATGTCTCTCTCCTTCAGCGGTGGGCTGGAAATCGCTTCTCCGGTGGACCTGTCTCGCCTTCTCCTGTTGGCCAAATCATGATAACATCTTTGAGGTCAAGGAGGTATTGGCACAGAAGACAGTGAGGGGGAAGCGGTTCTTTCTCATTGAACTGGAAGGGTTCGGGCGCGGAGGGCGGTCGTCGGGAAACGGAGACCAAACTGTCTCCTGACCCCCACACCCTCTCTAGGTTTCTAAAAAAGAGGGGGAGACCTAAGGGGGGGGGGGGTACTGTCACGGGGGTCGCGGGCTCCGCTGCCCCCCCGCGACCATCTCCCCGCTCGCAGGGTTCTGCGCGGCGGGCTGCGGCGGCCAGCGACAACAACCTATGCTGCCTCGGCGCCGCCTCTCTTACATGGCCACGCTCCGGTGAACGCCGCGCCTCGCCTGTCGCCGGCCGTCGTTGCGCGTGGCCACCGCTTAAGGCGCGCGCTGCGCCGGCTTCTCTAAATTTAAAGGGCCAATTGTCCCGATAATTGGTTATTGTCGGGCGCTGGTCCTATTTAAGGCATCCGCCCCATACTTCCGCAGTTGGTTAGTGTGTTTTGGTGCTTTAGAGAGTATTGGAAGTTCCGTATTGAGTACCGTGTACCTGTCCGTTGCTTACGTTCTCCTGACCTTGCTGTTTGCCGCCTGCCCTGACTGTCATGCCGTCTCTGATACGACCTCTGCTGGCCTGGCCTGACCTTCTGCATGTCCCGACTACGCCTCCGGATTTCGTTTCTGTACCACGCTGTACCCGTCCCGACCATCGCCAAGCAAGTCACAGTCAGGGATGGTAACGACCTGGAAGCCTCACGCCGCGCAAGTCCATCCGCTTTGCGGCGTGGGCTCTGGTGAAAACCGGCGGGCTACTTAGATCCGTTCCCTGGCCGTGGCTTAGATATCATCGCTTGCATTGGCCCAGCGGATCCACTCCTCCGTTACATTTATCATGATGCGTTATCCATCAAGTTAATCTTTGTTACATCTGTAGCCTGATATAATTACAATGTCAGTAAGTGGCTGGATCAATAGGCATCTGTGATGTTTCACGTTTACTCGGATGAAGGTGATAGACTTGAACTTGTCCCCAACAAGGTCAATCCAGCTTGCAACAGTTTTTGTTACTTGGGTCATAGGTGACAAACAGTGTGGTCCTAAAGTGGTGTTATCGTAATATGCTCCCTTGGAAGGAGTGGGGACATGTATGAAAACTATTTAGGTCTAAGACTTTCTTTGTTGCCCATTGAAACCAATCAGAGCTCCCCTTTAATTTTTTCAGAGCACTATATGAAATAAAAGGGGAGCTCTGATTGGTTGCTATGGGCAACAAAGAAAGCCTTAAACCTGGTCAATGTTCATACATAAGGCCCAGTGTTTTTATTTCAGTAGACAACCGAGTGAAGCTGATCACAGCATTTCTACCCCAGACTGTCCCATTCATGGGTATGTAGTGTGGAACTGTGTAGACAGACAAACGTAAAAATTCACAGATGCCAGAACCAGCGACTCACTAACACCGTAATTATATGGAGACTACAGTGCTAACAGATTTGATCAGCTACACGTTGACATCTGATTCGGACTAAATATGAACGGTTCTACATTAGCCACAATATGGAATTATTATGTCAGCTTTTCCATAATGTGTTTTAAGAATTTGTGTCTCCAATAAAATGTTAACTTTTTGCTTCATAAACTCATTAGTGTGCCGTTGATAACTTTTCTCTGCATACAATCAGTGTCCTTTAAGAGACAAATCAAAAAGTTAATAAATAAACATGACAAACATACAAGGTGTAAAGCGTATGGTGAAGTCAAGGATTGTTATTATGTTGTTACTCTATAGATATGCTATGTAAAGATTAGGTGAGGAATATCTTCTCGAGGAGGATGGTTTTCTTGGTGACTGTGGTCCCAGCTGCCTGAGATCATCAACAAGTCCCCCACCCTGTGTATTTTTAGACTGATCTCTCATCTTCCTCATGATCAAGGATACTCCACGAGGTGAGATTTTGCATGGTGCTCCAGATCGATGTCAATTGACAGTCATTTTGCATTTCTTTCATTTTCTTTCTATTGCACCAACAGTTGTCTCCTTCTCACCCAGCGTCTTACTGATGGTTTTGTAATCCATTTCAGCTTTGTGCAGGTCTATGTCCCTGACATCTATAGAAAGCTATTTGGTGTTGCCCATGTTGTAGGGGTTAGAGTCTGATTAATTGAGTCTGTGGACAGAAGTCTTTTATAAGGTGACCATTTAAGCAGGTGTCTTAAATGCAGGTAACAGTTGATTAGGAGCGTCTAACTGGGTTGTACGGGAGTCAGAAATCTTAATGGTTGGTAAGGGGATCAAATACGTATTTCTCTCAGCAAAATGCAAATACATTTATATAATTATACAATGTTGATTTTTATGGATTTTATTCTGGATTTTCAATTTCTCAATGTTAAAATTAACCTACCCTTAAAATAATAGACTGTTCATGTCTTTGTCAGTGGGCAAACTTATACAATCAGCAGGGGATCACATAATTATTTCCTTTACTGTATTACAGAACTTTTTGCTGAAGCTTCAGCTTCTACTTAAAAGGTCGGGAACGAGTCAATCCTAACGCACTTTTCCAACAATAGGAAAAAAAAAAAGCGTAAAATAAAGAAAAAGGAAGCAAAGCTGGACAGAAAACGATTGCTAGAAAGAAAAACAAACCCCAAAATATTTTTTAACTATAAAAATAGTAAAAAAATTAAAACAGAAAATGTTGGCCCTTTTGAAAAATACTGAGGGAAGACATAGAGGCAGAAAAAAAGCAAACCTTTTAAATACTTTTTTTCTCCATGTATTTCCCGGGGAGGATGCCCCTTTTGCGGGGATGGGTAAACTCCAACTTAAATTTTCTTGCAACCCAAGGATGCAGCCCCGCTTAAAAAAAAAAATAAAAAATTTCCCGGGGCCTGTGCATACACCCACGTCCAAAGGGTTTAAATGATGTCATAATGGGCCCCTATTTTTAAATTTTTTATGGACTGTCAAAAAGGGGGTATGTCCAATTTTAAAAAAAGGGTCAAAAAGTGATCCAAAAAAATATGGGCCGTAATTTTAAACCCTTTTTTGGGGTAAAATGTTTGAAGATTCTCAAAAAACATCCGGGAGTATCTCACTAAAATAAATGTATAACGCGTTCCCCGCTGGTTTATGAAGACGTCCTGTCAACTAATTCACAGCTTCTATGGGGAAGTCAGTGCAAACGGATCGAGGGGAGCTTTGGGATGCATAAATCTATTTTTTCTAAACTTTTGAACGGGCCACATAAAAGGTTGGTAAGTAAAATAAAAAGTTTGGACGGGGAAAAATGGTCAAGTGGGTAAGCAACTGGCTCAAGATAAAAAAAAAGGGTGGTAATAAGGGTCCCTACCAACGGATCCCTGTTATTAGTGGGTACCACAGGCTCAAAGGTTTCCATCATTTTTAAATATTTTATTAATATCTTACACAGGGATTGCACATAAAATTTTGATCTTTGCAGACATCCTAAGCTCTGTTAAGAATAAACAAAATAAGATAATGGTTATTACAAAGGGATCGATAATTTCAGCCTGGGCAAGAAATGGCGATGAGTTTAAAACAAAAATCAAGGTTTTTGCACAGGGGAGGAAAAAAACCCTTCTATACATTTAAATGTAAAAAAAGGGTGGTAAAAGGACATGGAGAAGGACTTGGAACCTGGTGGACAGTTAAACTTAACTGTAGCAGCCAGGTCAGGCAGCAGCAGCAAGGCCAATATGATCATGGGTTGTATTAAAAGGGGCATAGAGGCACATGATGAAACATTATTCTCCCATTAAAACAAGTCACTGGTCAGATCACACATGGAATATTGTGCACAGTTTTGGGCACCAGTGCACAGGGAAGACATTGTAGAGCTTGAACAGGTACAAAGGCGGGCAACAAAAAATAAAAAAAGGGACTGGGTGGACTACAATACCCAGAAAGATAGCAAGATGGGTTATTTAGTTAAGAGAAAAGACGGCTTCGGAGGAACATAATAAATATGTTTAAATACATCAAAGGTCAATATAGAGATCTCTCCCAAGATTTATTTATCCCCAGGCTGTATCTAGAACAAGGGGCATCCTCTATGTCTTGAGGAACGAAAGTTTCTACATAAACATAGAAAGGGATTCTTTACTGTTAGAGCAGTGAGACTTTTGGAATTCTCTGCCAGAGGAATTTGTCATGGGTGAATTCAATAACAGAGTTCAAAAAGGGTTTGGATGTATTTCTGGAGCGTAATAATATAACAAGTTCTAGTGTCTAGGGTTCTGGAGAGGGGTCGTTGATCCATTTTTCCGATTGCCAGATTGGAGTTGGGAAGGAATTTTTCCCTAAAATGAGGACAATTGGCTTTTACCTCATTGGGGGTTTTTGCCTTCCTCTGGATCAACACCTTAGCACAACAGACTGAACTGGATGGACTTAATAATAATAATAATAATAATAATCTTTATTTATATAGCGCCAACAAATTTCGCAGCACTTTACAATGTAGAGGGTATAATTACAGACAAAAACAGACATTACACAGTGAACGCTACTTACAGGTGAGACACAAGGTGTGAGGCCCTGCTCGAAAGAGCTTACAATCTAAGAGGGTGCCTGGGGGAAACAAAGAGGGAGAAGTGCTAGATTTACAATGGCCCAGCCATGTTTTATAAATATGGGGAGGTTTACATAAAGATTTGGTGAACCTGCCACCATGACTGTACATCTATATACAGATAAGTGCCTGTGAGTGCCCTAGTGTAGGGAGTGACAGGAATGTGTGTGATAGAAGGTGTGGTTAGCAATTAGTGGTTTTGGTAGTCCTGCCTGAGGAGATGTGTTTTCAGGACACTCTTTAAAACAAACGAAGGCTGGGATTGTGCCTGAGGGTACTGTAGCATGTTCCAGAGAATGGGTGCAGCACGTGCAAAATCTTGAAGAGGGGCATGGGAGGTTCGGATGATTGTAGTCTGTAGTTGATGTCCGTAGCTGAGCGGAGAGAGCGGGCAGGGTGGTAAACAGAGATGAGGGAGGAGATGTATGGGGGTGCAGCACTGTGGAGAGCTTTATGGTGAAAGTGATGAGTTTTATGCTGTATTCTTTGCTGGATGGGCAACCAGTGGAGCGAGTGACACAGGGTAGAGCATCAGTATAGCAGCTGGAAAGAAAGACAAGCCTGGCTGCTGCATTCAGGGCAGATTGGAGGGGAGAGTTTACAGAGGGGGAGACCGATAAGCAGGGAGTTACAGTAGTCAAGACGAGAGTGAATAAGAGCAACAATGAGAGTTTGAGTTGTTTCCACAGTGAGAAAAGGACGGATTCTGGAGATGTTCTTTAGGTGCAAGTGACAGGAGCGCGCAAGGGATTGGATATATGGGGTGAAAGACAGATCAGGTTTTAGAATACCCCAAGACACCGGGCCTGCTGCCTAGGAGTTATGGTGATGCCACACACTGAGAGAGAAATAGCAGATGGGGGTTGGTTTAGTGATGGGGGAAAAAAAAATAATTCGTTTTGGTGAGGTTTAGTTGTAGATAGAGAGAGGACATGATGTCAGAGACAGCGGACAGACAGTCACTGGTGTTTTGTAGCAGGGCAGGAGTGAGGTCACGGCAGGAGGTGTATAACTGAGTGTCATCAGCGTAGAGATGGTACTGGAAGCCAAATCTACTGATGGGTTTTGGGCCCAAAGGGGGCTGTATAGATTGAGAAGAGGAGTGGACCAAGAACTGACCCCTGAGGGACCCCAACGGCAAGAGGGAGAGGGGAGGAAGTAGAACCTGCAAATGGACTTGTCTTTTTTCAGCCTTACAAACTATGAAACTATGTTTAAAACAAAGCTGCTTTTAACGGGATATTCTTCAAAACTTGTAAACATACTTTTTGTTACATGGGTGGCATTGTGCTCACATTATCCTCTTTTCTATAATATAGATTAACAACTGTTAATACAGTCGTAGAAAGTTTCATCTTGCCTTCAAACTCTACCCTATATTAAAGAGGATGTCTTGGACTATCTATGTTTTTGAAAGACAACCCCTTTTGAGAAAAAGCTACAATATCCTGCTGCTTTGACCCCCAGTTATTAGCCATATTCTGTAACAAGTGTTAATTTCTCTTAGAGCACCACTAAAGAGTTAAAGAAGCATTGTATGGTTTCTATCAAAATCATTGCTCAATATGGGTAATGCAGAAAGCTGTCATATCCACTATTGAGAGACAGTCTTTAAAGGGGTTTCCTCACCATGCTGTTTCACAAAGCAACCGCCAGCTTCAGTCTCATACTTCCTGGTCAGGCTGTGGGTGATTTTATAGCAATGACTGGCCTATCAGCTCTGTTATTCCTAGCTATTCCTGTTACAGGTTCATGAGATTTATAATCTGTAGTGTACAAAGCTACAGAGCTCTAAGGCTGAAAACTTGTCAATAACTTAGGTAAACAAGCTCATCTGCTAGAAATAAGACTCAGCAGGGAGAGACTCATCATGATTGAAGGGCAGCTTGGATCAATCAGATAGGAGAAAGAACAGGAAGAGGTGGTTGGCAACATGGAGAAACTTCTGTACACTAGCAGTAGCTAAAATTTGTCTCCTGAACAAAGGAAAATAAAATACAGCAATGTATTTGGTCAAAGTTTTCATTTACAGTTTTGGGCACCAGTGCACAGGAAAGACATTGTAGAGCTTGAACGGGTACAACAGCAGGCAACAAAAATAATAAAAGGACTGGGTGGACTACAATACCCAGAAAGATTAGCAAGGTTAGGGTTATTTAGTTTAGAGAAAAGATGGCATAATAAAAATGTTTAAATATATTAAGGGCCAATATAGAGATCTCGCTAAAGATTTATTTATACCCAGGACTGTATCTAGAACAAGGGGGCGTCCTCTACGGCTTGAGGAAAGAAAGTTTCTACATAAACATAGAAAGGGATTCTTTACAGTTAGAGCGGTGAGACTGTGGAACTCTCTGCCAGAGGAAATTGTCATGGTGAACTCACTAACAGAGTTCAAGAAGGGCTTGGATGCATTTCTGGAGCGTGATAATATAACAAGTTATAGTGACCAGGATTCTGGAGAAGGGTCTGGATACATTTCTAGATGTAATAATATAACAAGTTATAGTGACCAGGATTCTGGAGAAGGGTCTGGATGCATTTCTAGATGTAATAATATAACAAATTATAGTGACCAGGATTTCGGAGAAGGGTCTGAATTCATTTCTAGATGTAATATAACAAGGAAGGAATTTTTTTCCCTAACATGAGGACAATTGGCTTCTAACTCATGGGGTTTTTTGCCTTCCTCTGGATCAACACTTTAACACTTTAGCAACACTTTAGCACATTAAGCTGAACTGAATGGACGTATGTCTTTTTTCAGCCTGACAAACTTTGAAACTATGAAACTACCTTTTCCTTCATGCTAAAAGCTAATTATTGTGGAGAAAAAACCTTTTAAAATCCAAATGCTCCTATGACAACTATATTACCTCTGCCAATTACAATGTCACCCTATGCCTTTCATTTAGTTATAGCTGTTGGTAGTTTTCAGTCATTTCTGCCCTAAAAAATTTCAATTAAATGGGAAAAATTTCCTTTTTACACAACGAAAGGACCTAACGGCTCAAGCCACGTTCCAAAGTGACATCCAGTAGGGTCTCCATTACAGCTTGACGAGACCTGTTTTTCCCAGAATCGTTTTTTATTAACCCCTTAAGCCGAACGCCTGAAAATATTTTAAAGACCAGAACATTTTTTTTTGTTTTTGGGCCTCCTTTCTTAAACATTGTAACTTTTTTATTTTTTCAAAAGACCAGTTGGGTGAGGCCCGTTTTTTTTCAAGACAAGTTTTTCTTTTTTAAGGAATAGTTTAAGTACATTATAAAAAATTGCAAATTTTTTTTTTTTTTTTTTCCAATAAATTTTTTTTTTGTTTTTTTCATTTTTTTTTTTTAAAACCCCTTAAAATTTCACACTTAATAAATTTTGAAATAATTCTACATGTTATTAACGGGCGTTGGATCCAAATATGGTAGGTTTTTTGTGGTGTAATTTTTTACAATTATTTTTATTAAATATTTTTTTTTAATTTATTATTATTTTTTTTTATTCTTTTTTTTTTCCTTTTTTATGTTTTTTTTTTTCTTTTTTTTTGATTCCCATGAAGGGGAACGTTTAACATTTTTTTTTCAATTTTTTTACACTTAGAATGTATTACATTTCATAATCAAAAACAGCTAATCGGTCATCTACCAGCATTTATTAGACAGCACACAGGCGTCCCAATCACTGGCTTCATACCAGACAACCTGGGGGCCACGCTAGGTCCCCAAGCTGACGTGCAGCCGTTCCCCGGGCTCTGCGGGTCACCCTGGGTTTCCGTCACCCACAGAGCAGGGGGATCCCTTTGAAAGGGTCGTTTAAAGCACCCCGCAACAAAGGGTTTTAAAAACGGGTTTTTTTCGAGGTTTTTTCCCCCCCCCCATGCCCCAGCAAGCCGGGGGTCAGGGCGGTAGTTCAGCCCCCATCCCAGCGCAGCGCGGCACAGGCTCCTGCAAACCCATTCTGCAGCTACTTCAAAAAGACGTCGCAGCAGACGAACGACCCACCGGCCGCCGTCAAAAGATGTTCCCAGTCGTTAAGGTTTAAAGAATCAGCATAGTTATGCACATATGTAAATCCAGAGAATGCATGATTAGTATTCAGAACTCTAAGAAAGTTAGATAGGAATCCATTAGGGAAGTTTAACAGTGGACACTTTAGATTTCACTCCACTTTACTAATAAATACCTGCATGATGGAATTGTTCTACAACTTAAAGGGGTTTTATCGTTTCATCATTTGGCAGCCGTTTATACTGGTTGCTAAGGAGAGTTTATGGAATGGAGGGGCGTGTTTCTCCTCCCAGCAGGGAGTATCTTCTCTCTCTGCAGACACGCCCAAAGTGTGCATGTGAGAATTCATTCTGTGTGAGCTGGGGGGCGGGGGAAGGGAGAGGGTCTCAGCTGTTGGAGACTAAGGAATCATTGGACGTGAAAAGCTAAGTGTAACTCCATAGTGTATATCTACATTTCTCGCTCTTTCTACATAATTTGTAACTAGAATGGGCATTTGACATTCAGGACTCTGGGAAAGATGGGTGATTTTTTTTCTCTCTCTCACACACAGTGTTATATCCTGCAGATTATTATACCTCTGAACTCTACAGATCTGCAGAACAAAACTATACACCTTATCTGTTTGTGTTTACATGGGACTGCACAAGATCTCTCTCTCTGCTTTAGGACCACTGATCGCTGTCAGTGAACGCAGCAAACCCCGTACCGAACACGTCGACTGATTGCTGTCAGTGAACACAGCGAAGCCCGCACCGCACACATCCACTCATCTCTCTCTCTCTCACTCTCCCTCCCTCCCTCCCTCCCTCTCTCCCTCCCTCCCTCCATCGCTCTCTCTCTCTCTCTCACTCCCCCCCTCCCTCTCTCTTTCTCTCCCGCTCTTCCATCCTCAGCTACTGCGTCTAACGTGCATTCCCGAATACGACCGGGGGTGGCACCTGGACGTAACTCGTCTCCGTGCACACATGTCCCTGCTCCCTCCCATATACAGCCTCTACTATGCTACTCCTCCTGACGCGCGTTCCCAATTACGACCGGGGCCGGTACCTGGGCGTAACCCGACCGGGGCTCTCTCTCACGTCCAAGAATTAAACAAACGGCCCATTCTCTTAAACCATAGCACTTTGCTTATGGTAACCAAGCTTAGCTTTGTTGTCCCCACCTGTTGAACTATGATCTTTGAAATGAGAAAACCCCTTTAAGGACATCTCAACAAATGATAGTTGTTATGGATAATTTTCCATTTTAGGTAAAATGCTCTGTAAATACATTCATTATACAGATGCAGTGATGTAACAAACATCATCTTATATATAGACATAAATTCATTTCTAAGCATGAATGGTAAATTAGTGTACACATGTTGGGTAGGCACATCTTCCCTCCACTAATGAAGGCTTTATCTTATATAAGTGGCAGGTTTATTTTCTAATAATGTGGCCTGTTTAAATTCTAGACTCTGTCATATGTTCATGGTAGCAATTAAGGTGCCAAGAATAGAACTTAATGAATCACCTTTGCATAAAAAGTACAAAATTGGCATTAAAATGGCTGCCGTGTAAGAGAAAATGAATTAGTGTCAAGGTGTTCATGCTTCAAATTACTTGAACTAGTGTTTGTAACATAAATAATGAATAACTCATATAAACATGGAACTATTCGCTAGCAATACAAATTTTATGTGCTTACTTTTTAAGGAGCTTGTCTTTCGGGAGCTGCATAATGATAATTAAATGTAACTGTCAGTTTCATTGTTTTGGTATTTTAAGATAAAATATTCAGTTCTAAAATGTTGAAAACAAATTATACAATAATAACTTAAACTGAACGTGTACCAAACCTGACAGATCAACCGGGGATAAAGTTATGGTATGTTTTGCACTGTTTGCTATGTTGTATCCTCACTGGATACATAGCAAGTCTTTCTCAAAGTGAATGGCAATTAATTACTGACTATGGATTTATTAATATCCCTTTTTTACCCTGATGTTAAAAAATAAAATAAAAAAAAAGTGCCAAATATGTTCAGACTAATGCTTAGCCGGTGACACACTCTTTTGCAGGTCTTAAAGGGGTTGTCTCATCTCAAAGTTTCATAGGATGCATGGATGAAATAATTCTGCTTTGCTCTGTCACTTCCTGGTCAAGCTGTCTGTAATTATTATGAGCTCTGTGTATTCAGACTACTGCTAATTAGATAAATCTCATGCTGTCAGGACCAGGGAAGCTGTAAACAGTAGTTATTATGGTCTTTTGTCTGAAAGATCAGATAACAAACAAACTCTCACTGTCTAGAGTTCACCTGTGTGATGACACCACTCCCTGCTATCAGATAGAACAAAAAGCAGAGGGGGCGTGAGAGAAGTACACAGATCAGTGTCGGTCACTTGGGGAACCAGAGAGAGCACAGAAAGGGATAAACTCACTTGTAGCTCATTAACAAGAAAAAAAGGAACAATGCAATATATTTGGAAAACATCTTTATTTAGTGATCCCAACATGCTGAAAGCTAATCTTTGTAGCGAGATAACCCCTTTAACATGTCATTCACAAATATGACACCTGGCGAACCAAGTACTTATAATCTACAAAGCACTACTATTGAATTACTCTAGAGAGAACAAGATGGTTGAAATAAGGATAGGTAATAAAGTACATATTTGATGTTGCTAGCTGCAGGATGGAGGAATGAAGAAACTGAGCTCTGTGATATTTAGGTTTATATCATTTGAAGCAGAATTTCTGAGTAAAAGCTGAAGAAAAAGAGAAAGTGAAATTACTGATCACTCTACCTACATACGGTGGTGCTTGTTACACACACTGAAACAGAGAATGCTGTCAATCAATGTATGTGGGCGTGGTCAGCATAACTTGCACTATCTCCTATGGAATCCTTTTAGTATGTTCCTCTGCTTTTTAGTAAATCCTGCTCCAAATCACATACACCTACATATAACAGAGCTCAGCGTCTCTCCCTCTATCATATTCTGCTTTCAGATAAGGTAGCAAAAGCCACCTGACAGGTTTGCTTTAAGGATGTTGGTTTAAATATACATAATTGCTCATATTAGACCTCTAGTGAATAGTAGAGATCATTGTTGTAAACCAGGGGCCTAGGGCATCATTGTTGCTGCAGAGATCTTTTCCCATCTTATCTATATTGCAGACTTTCTTTTGTCCCTGAAAATGAAGTAACATGAGTAGATGTGCCTCTTCATGTTTAGTCCCTGTAGCTAAATAAATAGGTGGAAGGATACTACAGCCAACACTGTTTAGCTGGCTTTGATGGACAGTATAGCTTCATTGTGGAGATGGGGGATATACTGTTGACATCTTGAAAATTAAATGTAGCTGGTAAAAGTATTATACATACTCATACTGGGTTTATTCAGATTATAGTTTTTTGTGGTCTATGTTTATCCTTGGGTAAAAACAAAAACTGATTTTGGTAGGAGAAAAGTTTTCCTTCCTTTTTTTTAAATTGATTCTGGCCTATTCATTTTTATGTTTAAACCTTATGATAAAGGGACCAAAATAAAACCTTTTCACCACACACTATAAATCTTTAGCTATGCCACTAGGTTCACAAAAATAGCAAACCCTCAGATATGTTACGGGTGTCTCTCCTCCTGACACGGGTGGGGCTGCGACCCACACGTTGGGCTGTGGGCACACTCGTAATACTCAGTCCCGGCTCTCATACTCACATCTCCTCGCTCCCCGTTGCTTTCTCGCTGTCTGACGTGCACGTCTCTGCTCCCTTAGATGCTCGCGCTGGCTCTGCAAAATTTGCAGGGCCAGCCCGGCGGTGATTTCTTATTTTCGGGCACTGACCCTA
The DNA here is from genome assembly GCA_025379985.1 of Phyllomedusa bahiana. NCBI lineage: Eukaryota > Metazoa > Chordata > Amphibia > Anura > Hylidae > Phyllomedusa > Phyllomedusa bahiana. The sequence goes on along the minus strand of JAODAL010049629.1, from coordinate 6,377 downwards.
TTTAGTCCTGGCTCTTTCTTTTAACCCTTGCCGGATCTATGTGTCCTCGCTGCCTTAGAGAAAGCGTTTATTGTGCGTCTGCCTCTACCGTATTCCGACCTCCTGCCTTCGTCACTTGACTATGCTCTGCCTGCCGCCTGCCCTCACCTTCATGCTTTTCCCCGACTACGAGCCTGTCATACAATTCTGTACCTCATTAAACCTCAGCTGCCACAGAAAGCCCAACCTGCCTTGCGGCTGGTTCTGGTGAAAAGCAGAGGCCCCTTAGACTCCACTCCCTGACATGGCTCACACCACTGTGGACTCACTACCTGTGGTCCATTACAGTCCACTAACAGCTGTCCGTTACCACATATTTTTAGATTATGTGGTCAATCAGTCCACTCATTCATTTTTCTTTTTTCTCTACTGATAATGGGGCTCATAACCTAATTGTTTCTATGGTGCCTTTTAAAAGTTTTCGTCTCTGTTCATAGTATTTGTTAGGATACTGTGCAAAAATGGTATTCCAACGAGTACCATGGCAGAGCCATTGAGAGCAATAAAGCAAGCATAGGTGTATTTGCACTACATTTTTTTTTTTGCCAAATGTTAATGTTCTCTGTGTCAAAAAACATGGTGTGGCAGACTACCCTATTGTATTGCCCATGTAAGGCGTACATTCAGAAAATAGACCAAAGGTATTAAAAGTAAGTCTATGGTAAGTCTCTTGTTCTCTATGGATCCTCCATGGTACCCATCAAGTGTTTTTGCAGTGTACCCCAAGGATAATGTGAAAGGAAACAAGAAGGTCTTGTGAACAGCACCTGAGGGGTTTTCTTATCTTTTAAAATAGTCTAAAGACTGAAACTTCAGTGACAGCTTTGATCAGCTATGTTCTTTATTCCTCTAGCATTTGTGTAATATATCTTTACTTTTTTGTGGTTTTCACAAATTAGTTAGATTGATTCTACTCCATAGAGTATAGAAAAACTTTCTTTATTGACAAATTTGCATTGAGATTTCTTTTTAGAGTAGAGGTTTGGTGTGGGAGAAGTTATTACAAAGGAATGCATCATTCAGAACTTTGACATATAGATAGTAGATATGTTTTCTTTATAATCTTACCATTGTTTTTTTTTTCTCATTATAAACCATGTGTAAGTTCTTTAATATAATAAAATGTGTCATTTTTTATGTATTTCAGATTATAAGGAAGACATTTTTTTTATTGGCATCAGAGAAGAAGTTTAAAATCAGAAGACCTGGAAGTGTGTAGCTAAAGGTATGTTCACTTGACATATTGCGGCATGTACATGCACGCGTTGCGGTACACCTGCTGTAATAAATACATGCTGGTCAGTGCGTACTTTCAAAAATACTAGGGCCCAGCCTCCTATTACTTTAGTTCTCCGCGGCGCCGGGGAGTACGCCAGATTATCATAGCACTCATTAAGTGCTATGATTTTACCATATTTACGGTATGTACTTCGGGAACATTGCAGCACAATTACGTGCTGAAGTACGCTCTGCAAATACATCATGTGAACATACCCTAAGAGGCTTTCATAACACTAAAGAAATAAAATGTTACTATGTTGCATTGTATGTCTATATCTTTTATACAAGTGTGTGTTTATATTGTAAGGCCGTGTTCACACGGCTTATTCCCGACGGATTTGTGCGCCGTATTGAGCGCACAAATCCGCCGTGAATAAGGGGCGGGACGGGGGCGGGGCCGGAGCGCGGCGGGGGGCGCCGCTCCCGGCCCCATAGACAATGCATTGTTTACGGCGCGTACGCCCCTGTAAAAAATAATGTGCATGTCACTTTCTCCCCCCGCGGCGGATTCGCCGAGCAGGGAGGAGCGACGGATTCCACTGTTCTCAATGAGAGCAGTGGATTACCGTAATTGCTGCCGCGGATTGGCGCCGTACTGCAGCGCAAATCCGGCGCGCAGTACGGCGCCAATCCGCGGCAGAATAAGCCGTGTGAACGAGGCCTAATGCTTAAAACATCCCTAGGTTATATTAAAAAGCTTATTACAGCATTCAGTTTGTGTTAATGTGCCATACATCAATTTATTAGTCCTGTTGAATGATATTATACAAAACCAAATTTTTTGGTACATATGACACAAGAATCCTATGCAAAAAAAAAATAATATTAATATATATAATTATAATATAAAATATATATATATATATATATATATATATATATATATTATTATATATAATATTATAAATAGGTTCCATAGTTTAGCATAGTTCACCCACTAGTAACTAAGCCATAACATTCACTAGTTTAGTCTCTTGAACGTAATAGTGGGGGGAGTTGCTTTAACATGATCATGCGCCATCATGCATTAAGTATTGGGACCCTCTACAGCAGAACAGATTCGTTCACCACCTTGTATAGATTAAAAGAACTGGTAAGATAACTTGATGACAACCAATATGACAGCCAGAATAAACATTGCTTATTTATCAATGCAAAACTGGAGATTTATTACTCCAATTTTAAATAAATTTGCCATTTTATACATAAGATTTCATTGTGACCTTGCTTTTGTTACCCATCTTTTCCAACAACAAAAATATTCCAAAAAAAACAGTTGAATGGAATTATTTTGGTCATTTTGTAATTTTTGCTATGTTTCAAAGCTGTTGGGTGGGTTCAATGTAGCTGTAACGGAAGCTACTTCCAATAGATAGAACCAGAGACTTGTCTCTCTATCCTAGATCCTATTTGCATATTTGATTTCCTAGTAACCATTGCATGACCTGTGGGTCTCTACATCCTTATTGTGCTCTCCTCAATGAGAGACTTTACCACCCTAGAGCTATGTACTGTTGAGAAACCCCAAATTAGCTTTCTGTAAATGGGTCACTTTTTCTTATGAAAGAGTTACAAGTGTGGCTTAAAATCCCCAGTCATGTTACAAGATGCTTTAATAGGTCGAATGAGGCTGTAAGGTGTTCTCCATCCAATAGGCAACACCTTACCCAGCTATGGTCACAAATCATTAATAAGAAGCCTCAGAAGGGATACATTAGTGACAAGACAAAAAGAGGTTCAGCAGAAACCAGCCAATTTACCTACAAAACTTACAGAAAGAATTCCAAAAGAAAGAGGAAAGGACACCTGACTTTATAGGTAGCAGAAAGAGAAAAACAAGTGGGAAGGAGCTGGGGTCTTTTAATGGAGTTGGTTCATTTTAAGCTTTCGTGCCACCTGTTCAAGCGTGCAGCAAGGGGATAAATTCCCTGATACTGTATATACTGTATGTACTGCCGTGCATAAAATCCAGAAATTTTAAGTTATTGTTTATGTATCAATGAGCATTTTCATGTGATGGTTAATAAATTATGTATGTTTTTTACATAAAGAACATAAGATGCATCCATGTGCAAGTTAAAATACTTTACTTTGGTCCTTTGAGGCATAGGATGGACTTTATCCTACTTCTTTCAATGCCATGGTAAAATTACTTTGACGTCTTGGTGTATTCAAGTGGATAAATAAAAAGGATTACACTCAAGAAGGATGAAAATGTAAATATATAATAATTTAAGAGGGGCTGTCAGCATTCCTTTTCTGTTTTAATAAGATCTTTTCTTAGAACTCCAGGCTTTGCCGTTCCTGTGTTATTCCTCCTGAAAATGTATTAATTAATAAGCAACTTGGTGTTGTGTCCTTACACTGTCTGGACAATGTGAGACAAAACTCAAAAGTGTCTCAGGTCTCATATTAACTTAAAATGTATTTTATCTGTTTGAAAACCATAGATACGGTAGTTTTTAGGTTTCTTTTATTTTTTGTTTGTAGCTGTGAAACATTGATAAAGGGATAAAATACTATGAGCCCCCACTCCCCAAGAGAAAATACTACCTTGTCATCTCATTATGAAGAACATCCTTGTTCCAATTTTTTCTGTAATGGATTTTAAAGTTGCTTATACCCTGTGAATATTGACCTTTCTTTGCAGAGCTACTCTTTTTCACTTAAATTGTGGGTGGTCATATCAAAGACATTTCACAGTATTGATGTTTACTAGGCTAAGAAAAATGCAGGGCTGCATAGTTTTAACTTGGTTTAAAAAAATCTAAACTGAGTTTTACCAAACAAAAATGGACTGTTTCAATCATAGAGGGCTTATACCAATCATTCACACCATTCTTATGCTCCTAAGTTGTTCTGACCTGCAGTGCTCATAGCAGACTATGCAGAGCCCATATAGCAGTATAAGGTTTTCTCTCACACTGTTACTGCTAGCAGAGACTAAAATGGGTTTTTCCATCATAGGCCCCAGTGTCACATGCCATATGATTGTCTCACAGTCACGTGACCCATGAATGGAACATAGTGAAAGACTGGTGGGATACATCGGAGTTCTGTTATAACTGGAGTGGTGCTGATGGGAGAAGAAAGTTCAAATTTATTTTTTACTTTATCCATGTGGTAGGCCATGGGAAACATTTTAAAAGATGTGGAAAGCCTTTCCAGAAAATTAAATCTCTAGTTTTACAATATTTTTTTAATAAAATTTCATGGGGGGTCACCTATATTTTTCAAACCCAGCAAGGTAAAACATAGTTGCAGGCTGATACTATTAAGATGGCAAAGTCTATGGATATAGGCCCACCATTAGGTAGCTAGGTAGGCCTTCATTAGGTAGGGACGTTTGGTTTTTAAGTAGATGTCCCCTTTCTGCTATTTTAACGGTGTCATCCTAAGTATTCACCCACAGATGCCAAGTGGCAAATATAGCCTTTCTTGTAAGCATAGGTAAAGTCCCCAAAAAAGTGCCAAAGTTATATGATCTAAGACTGCATCGGTAGAGCTGGCAGTCTGAGTGGAGCTAGAAACAGAGCCTGACCAAGAGCATCATATATGTGGAGATCCAAGTGGTAAGAAATATAAGCGGCACTCACCGGTCTTCTTCTTTATAAAGCTTTTATTGTAAACACTCATATATCATGGGAAACAAGCACATCCACCTCAGCCTACGGCCGTTTCGCGCATTGACTAGCGCTTTCTCAAGGCATGCCTTGAGAAAGCGCTAGTCAGTGCGCGAAACGGCCGTAGGCTGAGGTGGATGTGCTTGTTTCCCATGATATGTGAGTGTTTACAATAAAAGCTTTATAAAGAAGCAGACCGGTGAGTGCCGCTTATATTTCTTACCACTTGGATGACCATTGGGACTTTTTCTATTTTTGAGCTGAGCACTGCCGAAATTGGATATATTGCGGGGTATCTGTATTAGATATTGACGTATATGGAGTGAATCATGTGTGTCGGTGCCGCCTGATTATCTTGAGTTCTGTTGCATATATGTGGAGATGCTTATAAAAATAATGGCTATACAAATAGGAACTGGTGTAGTAAGGTATAGCATGAAACCATTGAACAGTGACTATACAATAGTTATCAGTACTATACAGGTTCCCTGCAGACTGCATATGTCATTAAGGTACAGTTGAATCCAGTGACCCAGAGGTAATGTCTACACTGTAGATGTTTTCATTCTTTTTCTACTTTATCTGTGACAACTAATGTGACCCCACAGTTTATTGACAAGATATATATGGCTTTTCTCTTCTGCAGCCATCCGAAGCCTCTAAAGCAATGCACGTTTCTTTGGACTTCAGGTGGAAATGCAGTAGAAGACAGCAGTAGTTAGTGCTCTATGAGGTCAATCTTTAATAAAGTAGGAGTCCCACTTTTCAGGCATCTTCGGTCCTTGCGGCTTAATTAAACCTATCTGAACTAATTAGATTTAGTCATGTGCTAGGTGATGCATCAACTTCTGATTGCTTTCACTTCTGCCTTAATGGACAGGTCTCCAAAACTCCTGAGATTCCAATACTGTATAACTTGTATCATTGGTTTATTCTAAGGTGAACTATTTCTCATTGCTAAATAGGACATGTTCTAATGCCAGGAAGGCTTTGATTGTGCCCCTAAGTTCTATGTCATGCTTCCCTTTTTTCTTTCCTAGACTGCCTCCTATAACCCCCTGACCTAGACTGTTCCCCATAACTCCCTATTACAGACTTCTAGCCATTGTCCCTCTTCTCCCTCACAAACTGCTCTCCATTTCTCCACCTCTCCCTCACTCCCTCATACAGACAGCTCACTATTACAGGCCTAGGGTGCATTTTCTCCATTTCTGCCCTCAAAGTCAAAAGAATACAATGTATCACTATATGACAGGTCGTATCACGTGTGGCATATTTCTTAAAATAGTTTTTAATAAATCTTACTTAATTAAAATGCCTAAATGTTTCTTTCTTATATGTATGTAGAAAAATCTGTAAGGAATTAGGGCCTATTTATTTCTGGCAAAGCACGCTCCCATCAATGTTTACAATCACAAGAAAAAACCATTTTAA
>JAODAL010049628.1:0-28033 GCA_025379985.1 Phyllomedusa bahiana | reverse complement strand
TCACGAGCCTTTGATGGAAGGAGCTGACCCCAACAGCCACCAGGTGCTACCTCAGAGCAGTCCCCAGCAGTGGCAGCTGACCAGACAGGCCAGAAGTGCCAAAGCTAGCACCAAACAGTATAAGGGAACAAGATAAAGCAGACTAGGAGTAGATATGTGCAGGTACAGAATAGACAAGGACAGGACTAAACAGATGCCAAGCAGGAAGGTGAAACGGAAGGCAATGTACAAAACATAGACAGACTGGACAAGACCAAGAACATGACAAGAGACCAGCAGAGACTTAAGCTAGAACTCAGGGAACCATGGCAAGAACACAGGCAGCAAACAAGGCAAGGAAACAGGAACAAGCAGAGACTCAAGCTAGGACTCTGGCTAGGAACTAAGGCATAAACATGGCAAAGAAGCTCACAGACAAAGATGCAGACAGACACATGGAAAACAACATGGAGACTAACCAAACATAGAGGATACCACAAGGACACAAACAAGACAGCGAGCGCACAATAGACTACTAACAAAAAAGAAGACAACACACAGCAACAACAGCCTACACCATGAGACAACATAACACAACAAGGATCAGGCAGGGAGTGTTGAGAGGAGCAGGCTTATAAACCCACAGGTGGAAGGGGATTGGCAGAGGAAGCCCAACCTCGCTGCACACTGTGGGAATAAAGGAAGGGAAGATGTGGTCGCCGCCCTCTATAGAGCTACAAGGAATCAAGGCAGCAGCCAAGATGGAGGAGCAGCATGGCCAGCACGGGAAAAGCCGCACAGCGACCGCAGGCGGCAAGCAGCGGCGTCAGGAGCGCATACGGCGACAGCAGAGGCCGCAGCAAAGGACAGGAACGCAGCACGGACCGTGACAGATGTGTATTGTGGTATCTAGAAAATGTATTTTGCTCACTGAATAGCTAAGTTTAAGGTTGATGGTGGGGTGAAGTTATTGAAGTCGTTATGGAATTTTAGTAGGGCCTCCTCGCCCACAGTCCAGATGACAAGGATATCATCGATATAATGGAGGTACATCATGGGTTTGGTGGTGCATGTGGATAGATATGCTCCTTCCAGTTCTGCCCTAAGGAGGTTTGCATACTGGGGCGCACATCTGAACCTCATTGAAGTTCCCATTCGCTGAACATATAGGTCCTCTCCAAAGGTAAAATAGATGTTGCTGAGGATGAATTCTATGAGCTGTGAGACAGGTTTTGTTGGGAGGTTTTGTTTCTCCAGGTGCACTCGACATGCTGCAACTCCATCCTTGTGGGGAATGTTGGTATACAGGGATTCTACATCCATTGGTTTGTACTTTGGGGTTTGTAGATCGGTTTTTGGAGATAATCTCTGACCAGGGGTTTTAGGATATTTTCCACCCAACCCGAGATGTTCTCTGTCAGTGCCCCAATGCCAGAAATAATAGGCCTCCCAGAATTGCCATCTTTGTGGATCTTGGGGAGCATGTAGAAGCAGCACGGCCTGGGATCCCCTGGAATAAGCACTTCTACCTGCTTCTGGACCTGAGTTGGAAACTTGTTGATCATATCCTTTAGCTGTTTTATAAAGGCCTCTGTGGGGTCACTATCAAGTTTGGAGTAATGGGCTCGGTTGGACAGCTGCCTGTTTGCTTCCTGGATATAGTCAGTGGTGTTCATTATGACTATTGTGCCCCCTTTGTCAGCCGGTTTTATTATTATATCATGATTTTCCTTCAGTGAAGCAATAGCCTTCTGTTCCTGCAAGCTTAGGTTATGCACCTGTTTCTTTTGTTTCCCCAAGATTTCAGATTTTACCTTGCTTCTGAAGCAGTCAATGTATTTATCCAGTGCTGCATTAATTCCAGGCCGTGGGGTACAGGTTGATTTTTTGGTGAGTTTCCTTATGGGCTGTTCTATTTCAGAATCACTTCTGTATGGGAGGTCTTTGTCATAAAAGTATTCCCTCAGTCTTATTTTTCAGAAAAACTCCTCCATATCATTGAAGCGTTTGATGTTATCAGTGGGTTATAAGGGGTAGAAGGAAAGACCTTTGAAAAGAACTGACATTTCATGTTTGTCTGGGTCATAGGAGGAAAGGTTCACAAAACTGTTCTGGTGAACTGGGATGGTGCTTGTCGTTGTAGCAATCGGGCCTTTTTGTCTCAATCTCTGGAGCTTTTTCTTTTTGTTGTTGATAAGCATGACCTGCAGTTTCCGGTATTATATGTGGAGTTTGGCCTTTATCACCTTTGTGTCATGCTCTAGTGATGTCTTTAGGGCCTGTATCTCCTCCTGTGTTTTTCTCTTTTTGTTATAGGAAATCTTTAACATGTAGTTGCGCAGCTTTTCAGATGTCCGAATACATAGTTGTTCTGCATATCGGCTGTTGTAGGTGTGCCGGGTTGGGTTATGTAGAGTGAAGCCTTTTAGAGGCTAACTGAGTATATTTGATGGTGAGATTTCAAGAGTACTAGCTCCCTTCTTCAGACATGATGTTATACAAGAAACTGAAAATGTACAGACTTTTTATGCCCAGAAGACATGAACCTTCAAAGGAACTTAGAACCTTTAAAAATAACAAAATGCAATATAGGTAGAGAAGTCATTTACAACGGGTCAAGAAATAAACAATCTGGAAACTTGTGAGGCATGACAGAGGGATCAGTAATTATTGTTCTTATCTCTTTGATCTCAGGTCGTGATTTTTGTGGCCTTGTAAATGCTAGCGGTGTTCAATTCAACAATCTGAATCATTTGTAAGCTTCTAAAAGCATTTTATTCAACAACTTTCTTAAAACCAGCCGTGGTCATGTTTCTCTTCAATCATGTATATATTTATGTAGTAAACAGAGATTTCACCTGAAAGTCACGATGCAGTCTCTCATATTAGTTTTGTATGGAACATAAAGTCCTTTTTCAACAAGTGAGCTGTCTCCGACTCCACATCTCTCAGAAACTCCGCTGTGTCCACTTGCGACATTTCCGTGGATGGACACACCCCCTTTGTCAAGCACAAACAGAATCGTACGTATCGTTCTTTTATAGCGGTAAGACCACGTTAATACCAAACAACAAATTAAAAGTATATGTACAGGGCATATTCAAATTCACATCTCTTACACACATCAAAAAATGCATGCATATCTATGATATTATTAAATCAATGGGTTACCCCTTCTTACTCCTTTGCCATTAACAAACATGGACGACTTAAGATCAATGATTACATGGCGCAGCAGCACATAAGCGATCTACAAAACGTTCCTATCCATAGCAAAGGCTCCTTTATCTAGTTACCTTTCGGCCTGAGTGCTTCCATTTTATGAATCCAAAAAACCTCACACTGTAATAAGTGTTGTTTAATTATAGCTGTATCGCAGGTCTCAATGCTTTCGAGGATACACCATTTTAAATCACAGACATTGGGCCTGATTTATCAAAACTGTCTAACAGTAAGGCCTCGGCGGCATCGGACGGAAAAACAATGTGCATGTCAATTATTTACGGACGGATTCACCACCTACATGATTGGAGATGTGAATCCGTCGGGCAAATCAGTTACAAATAGTGCACACCTTAGTGGCTACTTATTTGCAATGATTTTCAACTGATTTCGGAACGGATTTACATCGGAATCCGATGTTACTCGAAATAAGCCGTGTGAAATAGCCTAAGACTGTCTTAGTTGCCCATAGCAACCATCAGGGCTTAAGCTTTCATTTCTCACAGCTGTTTAAAAATAAAAGTGAGCATTGATTGGTTCCATGTGCAACTAGACAGTCTTATTTAGCAGTTTTGATAAATCAGGCCACTCTGTTGATGGTGAATCCGTCGGGAAATCAGTTACAAATAGGGTGCCCACTTAGTGGCACTTATTTGCAACTGATTTTAAATGATTTCGGAACGGATTTACGATCGGCAATCCGATGTAAATACATTCTGAAATAAGCCGTGTGAACATGGCCTAAGACTGTCTTAGTTGCCCATAGCAACCAATCAGGGCTTAGCTTTCATTTCTCCACAGCTGTTTCAAAAATAAAAGCTGAGCATTGATTGGTTGCCATGGGCAACTAAGACAGTCTTACTGTTAGACAGTTTTGATAAATCAGGCCCATTGTGTTTATTTTCATAGAAATGCCTTGCATCGGTGGTTTATCCGAATTTTTTACTACTTATCCCTACTTAATCTTTTATTTCCTTTCCCGTTTTTGTTTTAAACAAGCGAATTTGGGATCTATGCTTATTTAGCCTAATCCGAATGGCCCTCGATGTCTGCCCTACTGTATGTAGATTTTGCCACAGGGACATTTGAGCATGTAAATGGCAATACTGGTGTTACATGTATAAAAACCTTTTATACTTATAGGATACCCCTTCGTTTGATGTGATATTTTGTCTCCTCTGCATAAATATATACATGATTGAAGAGAAACATGACCACGGTTGGTTTTAAGAAAGTTGTTGAATAAAATGCTTTTAGAAGCTTACAAATGATTCAGATTGTTGAATTGATCACTGCTAGCATTTACAAGGTTGCACAGTTATTACTGCTGGTGGGGACCTGTGGCTGCGGTTGTACACCTGAAGGTGTGAAGGTGCTTTTTGATTATAGATGTGATTTGTGGCCATCACAGTTCACACATAGTGTGACATGAAACTGGCATGAATATTTTAGTCCATTTTGCAGAGTTTGAAATCTTTGTATTAATTTAAATTCCCATTCCTTCCTCTCCCTCTGCGTCTTAAAATGTCCCATTAGAACCACAACCTGAAAATCTTCAATGGAGTGGTCTTCTCTGGAAAAGTGTGCAGCCACAGGAAGCTCAGTTCTGCTGTTATTAATGGTGATTCTGTGTGAATTCATGCGCTACTGAGTCTCTGCCCTGTTTCCCCAACATAGAGGCCGGTGGTGGGACATTGCACACACATTATGAGATACACCACATTGGAAGACCTGCAGGAAAATGTTCCCATAATTATGTGTACTTGTTGTGACTGTGGGATAGGTACACTGTCAGCCGTGTGGATATGCCTGCAGGTCTTGCACCTGTTTTGCAGGAAGGGTGAGGTGCCATTTTTGGGGCCTTCATGGCACACAGGACAATAATATGCCGCAGGTTTGGTGATTGCTGAAAGGAAAGGAGAGGGGGGACTGGAAATATTTCTTTAAGTCTGTTCTCTCTATGTAGCACAGTTTGGAGTTGGCAATCCTTCGTAGGATCTCCAGCTGTGGGTTGTAGGTGACCACTAGGGGCACTATGTGTCAATGCACCCAAATATGTACACAGGCTCGGGCTGGCCCACAGGGGAATAGGGGAAGCCCCCGTTGGCCCCTGATCATGGTAAACCTGGAGTTGTTTTTAAACTGCATATGCATCCTCAAAAAAGGCAAAAAAGCAGAGAAAGAGAGGTAAAAAGCAAGATACAGAGTATAGGAGGCATGTACAGTCATTTACAGTAAATGTAGGGTGGGCCCCCAAAATAAACTCTACCGGTGGGCCCGGAAACAGCTCAACCGGTGGGGCCCTAAAATCAACTTCAGCTGTGGGCCCGAGGCACCCCAGTCCGACACTGTATGTACACACCAGGATCCAGCAGAGCAGATATTTTTTAGAAATGGAGAAACATGACAATTGGATTGCTTCTTATTTTGTAAAAAGAAAGTATTACACTTAAGTGACCTTTTGGAGCTCCAGGATATTAACAGAGTGGTCAGAAACAAGCTGAAGTTCAGAACCAAGAAACAGAAAACTAGATATAGCTCAGAACTCTGGTTTGAATGCTGCTTTCAGAGCATTTCCGTACCCAAAACAGCATCCAAAAAGCTTCCCAAATGCCCTCAGTTCGCTGTAGTTCACACTATGCGTTTTTGGATGTGTTTTTGCTGCATGGTTTTTCACGCTTCTTCAGAAGCTATTCTGGATGCTGAAAAAGAAGTGTCATATCAATTCTTGAAGCGTTTCCAATGCTGAAAATCTACGTGGGAATCAATGGAGAGATTCAGAATCTCATCCAAAACCTTGGACGCAGTTTGTAAAGTTTTAATGTTGTAGGCTGGTCAAGATAAAACTGCGCCAAAAAACCTTGCCTAAAACCGCACCTAAAACTTGCGTCTCAAAACCTCGTCAAAACTTCATCAAAACCTCTTTTGACGAAGCGTGTTTCAGGCGAGGTGTTGATGCTGTTCTAGGCGCTGAAAAATCAGCATCCAAACAGCATCCAAATCAGCCATGTGAACATACTCTAAGGGAGGTGCCCTTTTACTAGGATAGGTTAACAGGCCATAAACTGACAAAGTATGTTAAAAAATGACACATGGCTCCAAGTCTACAAATAAAATAAGTTTCTCCGGCTGTGCAACATTGTGCACTATGCATTTATATCTCTATAAGGCCCTATAGCAAAATGGGATTGGCCCCAGCACCTAAAGACAGGAAACCGAAAAAGAAGCAATTCTCTCTCTGTCTCTATACAGTGATTTTTGAACCTTAAACAGCAATATAAATATTGTACTTGATTATTATGGTCTAGTTATTGACATATTTTGCTATTTATGAGCCATTGTATTGGCACGTGGTACGTATAAGCACCATTAGTGCAGTGCCTAAAGCATGACATATTGTATCTAGTTTTAGGTTAGTGTTTCTTTAAACAAATTTTTCTCACCACAATGATTAGCTTTTAAAATGTAGGGAAATGTAAATGAAGATTTTGTCAATTGTTAGAGTACATAAGTTTCTCTTAGTTATCGACCACCTCTTTGCTCTCTCTTATCTCTCATTGCTCCCAGCTGCCCTCTGACCATAAAGAGTCACTCCCTGCTGAGTCTTATCTGCAGTCTTAGAGCAGCACTGATATGCAAATCAATGCTATAGATCCGCCCACAGTCTGACCAGGAAATATGAGTCTGAAGCTGGCTGTGGCTCTGTGAAACAGCATGGTGAGAACACCCACTTAAGGTCTGATTCTAATTAATTTTCTAACTGGCTAGTAAGAACGCTTACATTGCAGGTTGTAGCATTGGTGTATAATGTAAGCATATATTAAGGGATTATTATTACTAATAGTGATATAAAATTCAATGTTTGATGAACTGACTGTGACTTAGAACTTCAAGGATAATTTGCTGATGTGACCTAAATTATTATTTTTTATTATTGTCTTACTTTATTTTTCATCGGGAATCAATCTTGCTAGTTATTATGTCAGAATTGACTTTATATGAATATAATTCAACTTTTTTTTGCAGTTTTATTTCTCCACTGCTCTTTCCACTGTGTTGTCCTGTATTTGCATATCTTTTACATGGTGTAAGCTCTTCATTGAAATATTGAGCCATAAAACATGACTATAAACCTGTACAGTTGCTATGCAGTTGCTTAGCAACCTGAGGACAAGTCTTGTACAAATTTAAGTACCAGGTGCAGGTTAGGCATCTTGGAATTAATATTATGTACCTAGAAGCTGAAGATTTCTTTTAGGTGCGGAGAGGTTAAAACGGCTTTTATGTGAAGATCACCTTTTTGGAAAATGACAGTAATAAAATGCATAGCCCCTCATTTTTTTTTTTTTAAGTTTAAAGTATCAGTTAAATGATAAATGCTCAGAAAAGTTACAATACACTGTTAACTAATGAGTTGTAATTTCCTGTTATAAAAGATGCACGGCTTATTTCTATATATCACACCATTTATATCTGTTCTAACCTAATGCTAGAGTGGAATAAACGGTATCATCTAAATAATGAATGAGTTTCTCATGTACTTTCTCAACTCCATTTTCAATATCATGCTTAAAGGGATTGTCCAGTTGAATAAGTAATAGCTCTCCCAAGGTTGAGCACTTTTTTTTAACATGCTTTCATTACATTTTCTGTGAGCTGAAGCGGTTTTCTAAAACAGTTAAGCTCGGTAATTCTAGGTTTCTCTGCACACATGAAACAGCTCTGTGTCGAGCCCAAGAGATGAGATCACCAAGGGGTTTTGACTGTTTTCAGGGCAGCCTTTGAAGCTACACACCTATGGCCCTCCCTAAGCCTTTCAACACAAGAGGGCATGCACTGAAACTGAGTTTGGAGGAAAAAAGATAGGCAAAGCACAGCACTGGATTCAGGGGCTTGTAATTTTAAAGGGCAAAGTGAAACAGATTTAAAACAGGAATTTTGTATCAAAGGGAGATAAATGAAGACTAAGGCAAGTATCTGAAACTATTTTGTTTCCTCAGAAGTTTATTTGATCATGTTAAAAAACGGCATCTATCCTCTATCAGCCTACGAGCAAGGATATCTATGGCTTGAGGCGTTTCATACGGCAGTGGTTAAAAAAGTAGGTTCTTTTTCTTGTGGTCATGCCTTGTGTAAATGCTGTGGGATGCTCACCAGTTCTAAAATTTTTTTTTTTCTTTTAGTACCGGTGAAATTTTTAATTTTAAAAATTTTTTTTGAATGTCATCTGTTTTAATTTATGTACTAACTTGTACATGCGGTATTAATATGTAGGAAAGGGACCACTTTAAAACTATCAAGATTAATTGGACCCCCGTTACAATGTTGACATAAAAAACTGTTGATAGCCTCTCCAGACATTTTGTGGAGAAGCATCGGGAGTTGACCGGGTTTTTATGTTAGCCAATTGAGGGGGGGGGATGGCGAGGACCCGGGTCGCATAGGAAGTTGGTAGTAGAGAAATTTACTGGATCTAAAGTTCCCAAAAACATACCCCTTAGGGCTAAATGAAGTACAGGATCCCATCAAAATAGTTTTTTAGAGTATTTTTTAACATGGGGACTTTGAAGTAGAAAATGAGGGTTCTTTTCCTGGGATCAGAAATTTATTTTTGTACATGTTTTATATTTTAAATTTATATTTATGAAAACGTATGTATTTTTTTTGTTTGTTTTAATTTTGTTATTTTTGGAATTCAGTATTTGTAATTGTATTGTAATGTTTTTAAACTATTTATGTTTTTTCTGGTAACTCTTTTTTTTTGTATTTGTCAAAAAATTTGTCAGTTATAACAGTTGTGTAAGGGTTAATTGTTCAATTAAGCCTCTGTCTAAATTTTTTGAACTGTTTAAAGCCCTGTTATCTTCTGTTTTATGTGCCCGGGGGGCAGGGTAGAGTCCCCGCGAAAAAGCGTAGCTTTTTTGTTTTTATTTACTTTTAAAAACCCGCTTGATGTTAAGTTTGGGTTTTTTTTTGAATTGTTTTTTCCCCGAAAGGGCCCCCGGGGAAATCCCACTTCCCCTGTGTTCGAGTGTCCCCTTTTTTCCACTACTGCTGGCCCGGAGTTGCTGGGCTGCAAGATTGGAGGTTTCCTGAGCTGCTCGGAGAGGGCGAGGTGCAGCGGTTTGCACACAGCGGTTTGCAGTGTGGATTGACCATTAAGGACTCATGAACTACCGATTTGATGATATACATGTTAATCAGTGGTATAATCAGGATGGAACAGAGGCAAGCAAAGTAATTACACAAAATCATGATTTTGGCTTATATTTCTTTATTTGATACTGCCATCATTTAAACTATAAAAGTGCTTATTCTGTCCTATTTTTACTTAGCTTGTTCTGATCCTGTTATCCCAAAATTTTTAAATCCCCCCAGGTGTCTTTTAAACCCTCTGATCTATTGGCTAGTGTTTTTAAGGCTTTTTATGTATGCCTCCAGAGATGGGACGATGGTTATGGACACCTTTGTCTGTCGAGAATTTTACTTTGGGGTTTGGAGTGGGCTCAGGGGGGGTCCCCATGCACAGCTTTTTTTTAAAAACTTTTTTTTAACTCTACCTACCACTGCCCTTCTTGTGAAGACTGCAGACTGCCAGTTGCTCTCCAGTACTGGTAAGCAGATTTCCTGGGGATGGGTGGAATGGGGTTTAGAGTGGAAGGATATTGGTTGGTGGAGGGTGGAGTGTTTAGAATTGGGATATGGGTGAGAGGATTTTAGATGTTGGTAGGGTATGTAGAGGACATAGGTTAGGGTGAGGGTGGGTTGTGGAGGTGGAGATTTTAGGTGTTTCAGAGATGACAGGTGGGGGTGGGTTGGTTATGTGGAGAAGTGAGGATGTATATATTTGTATGTAAGTGCTAGGACACACAACACAATCGAAGGGATGAGGATTTGGGTTTCAGGACAAAAACTCAGACACGTCTTTGGTTAGGGTTTAGGGGCAATCCCCCAGGGACTGTACTGCGGCTGTGCCTATACACCACAACAGGGTCGCCGCTGGAACAATAAAGCAAAGAAGGGTCCACTGCCAATGGCAGCTACTGCCCCTTGTTTCACAGATTTGGTGAAAGGAACAGGTCTGGAGTCTGTTTTTTCTATCAATTTAATCATCTCAACTGTATGTGCACCCACATGATGTGTATACATTTGAAAACTATGGGGAACAGGGAGCCATTCGGGGCATTGCTAGGATTTTAAAACATCCGCCACATGGGTCCTCTGTTTTAGGGTATGGTCACACGGTGTTTGTGAAATATGTATTTGGGTAAATTTACTAGGAATATAACCCAAGTAGTGTTTTAAAAATGTTCCATTCAGTTTTTATTGTATCAATGGGGAAAAAAAGTATTTTGTTCGTGATAGTTTTTACATACGTTTTTGTATTATGTTTTACGGAAAACCGTAGAAAGAAGTGACATGTCAATTTTGATCGTTTTACGTTTTAAAAAGCCAAAAGAAAAAAATAGGGTAAAGTTTTTTGCAGTCCCGAAAAAAGTATACAAATTGTTTCCACACTTGTGTAGGATTTTTGTCATTTTTACGCAATAGTTTTGAGTATTGTAAAAAAAATTTTTTCAAAATGTAGTAAAATACCCCTTTATTTTTCCAATAGGGGTTTGGTTCACAAAACATTCTTCATGGCACATTATTTTTAGATAAAAAAATGTTCCCCCTTTAAAGGGAACTTTAGAAATCCAATCAAGGGGTTCCCTTCATTTTTTCAGAGCAATTCGAAATGGGAAAGGGGGGAAACCCGATTGGTTGCTTTTTGGGAACAAAGAAAAAATCTTTGACTAGCAGTTTTATACATGTGGCCCCCTTTTGTTTTTCGAATAGATACTGTTACACTATTAAATGGAAATCAGCGCTGAAAAAATTTTCCTATTTTAAAAACCCTTTTCTATGTAGTGTGTATCCTTTAAGTAATGACAACAGGGACGAAAAACCCCTGAAATTTTTTGGACATGGATAAGTGTTTTGAGAACTTTTAATATTTGTTTGTTTATATTGGTAGTATTTAGCATATTGGATTAAAAAAGTATTAACTATTATACTTTTGCGTTGGGTTTGTCATCTAATAGTGAGGCGCCTTTTTCAGGGCGGGGTTGTTTTTGATAGGGTCAAAAATTTATCGGGCCATCCCCCTTTTGTTTTGTTTTTCAAGCAGTTTATATTATTGTTTTGTTTGTATTTTTGTGTGGTGTTTTTTTTTTCTTTGTAGTCATAGTAATTAATATTATAGGTATTGTTAAGCTTTAGATTTATTAACATTAAAAGTTATATTTTATATCAGGATTTTTTATAGGGTTTTTTTTTTGTTTTTTTTTGTGGTTAATAGCACACGTTAACAATAAACCCTCTACAGGAAAAAAATTTTTTAAACCTACATCCTTTATTTCAAAATTTTGAAAAAAGTATTGTCCCCTAGACCTCAATACCAAAAAAATTTGCGATCCATGACACATCGACCACTCTTCAAAGGGGGTGCCTAAAGGGAAACAAAGGGGGAAAAAGTGCAAAATTTTTCAAGGGCCCCACCCCTGTTTTAAAATTTGGGGGGGTTTTACAAAAAAAAAATGGTGAAACCTGCCCCCATGATGTACACCCTATTTTCAGATAAGTCCCGGGTGATTTCCCCTTTAGTGTAGGGAGTGACAAAAATTTTGGTGGGGTTAAAAAGGTGTGGGTTTGGGCAATTAGGGGTTTTTGGTGGGCCTGCTGAAAAAGATGTGTTTTCAGGACACTTTTAAAAATACGAAGGGGGGGATTGTGCCTGAGGGTTTTACATGGTAGGATTTTTCAGAGAAGGGGTGCAGAAACGTGCAAAAATTTAAAGGGGAGGGCAGGGAGGTTGGGATAAATTGTAGTCTGTGTTTGAGTCCATAGCTGAGGGGGAAAGGAGCGGGCAGGTTGGTGGGACAGAGATGGGGGAGGAGAGGGTAGGGGGGGGGGTGGCAGCACTGTGGAGAGCTTTAGGGGGGTGAAAGTGAGGGAGTTTATTTAAAAAATTTTCAAAACTTTTTTATGTTCATCCTAAAATTTCAACCAAACCCAAACCCCTTAATTTTTTTTGTGGAGTAGTGTATGTCTGAAAGAGCCTGTGTACACTGCTATCTACCACTATATGGTCATGTATCGGGGGTAATTAGATGATGATATTGGGTTGGTTTTTTTGTACTTTTTTGGGTTATTGGTGATTTTTTTGTTTTGGTATATTGATTTGGTAAGTAAAATTTAAGGGGGTACGGGTTTCAGCCCTTTTTATTTTAATATAAAATTTAAATTTTGGGTTAAAATTTTTTGATACTGGTAAATTTTTGCTATGCTGGTTTGGTAAAGTGATAGGTGGGTGTAGGGAAGGTGTTTTAGGAGGCTGTGTTGCAGTATATGAAGTTTATTCCCGGGTTTAGCGTGTTCTCTAGTGATAAAACATAACTTCGGGGGACTAAAATTCCAAGTGAAAGAAAAAGCTTAAAAAAAAGGAAGAAGGAAAAAAGAATATTAAAAATGAAAAAAACATTTCTTCCTGTTTCACAAATAAAAAAAAATAAGAAAAAAATTGATATTGCTGCATTTGTAAAAGTTCAATCTATTATTATATAACCTTATATCCTGCACGGTGAACACCATTAAAAAAATACCTAGTGCCAATACTTAAATTTTTTTTGGGTCACTTTTTTTGGGACATGGGATGAACGGGGATGGGGCCAAAATTTCTGGCGCCCTTTTCAGCCCTAGATGTAGTGCGGGCCCCTTTTCGCATTTTTTTAATAAGGGCCAGCGGCCAATAGGGGGGTGCTTTTACGGGAGGCCCTGGGGCATTTGTAAGGGACCAATAAAAATATGCCAATTAAAATCAAAGCGCCAAAATTCAGCCATTCAGATGAAGATGGTAAAACAGTAAGATATTTTCTGGGGGAATCAAAACATATTAACAACAGGTCCCTGGAAGAAGCTAACGTGAAACGTGCGTTGGCACTTATCCCCTAGAGGTGGTGTAAACAGTGGACATAAGGGATAAGAAGATGTATGTCATAATTCTGGTAGTTACATTCTTGTGGATTTTTTACATGTAGGGCTTGATACATTTCCTTTTGATAGTTGTATAAATTTTAAAATTTTCTAAAAATTTAAAATTATTATTTTGATTTTAGTTATTTGTGATTTTATGTACCGGCCCTTTACTTTATAAAATTTTTCCCAACCCAAAATATCATTAGCTTTTCTGCTTTTTTAAAACAGGTCTTGATTCCCCCATTATATGTCTTACTGTTTTACAACCTTGCTCTGAAGGGTTCAATTTTGGTGCTTTGATTTTAATTATCAAATTTTTATTGTGATTCTAATAAAAAGTATTTTTATACTTTACAAGTCTGACCAACAAAATAAATGAACTAGAATTGTTTATTACTGAAGAAAAATATGACCTAGTGGGGATAACTGAGACATGCCTGGATGAGAGCTATGACTGTGGGGGTTTAAAAGGGGGCGTCCCCTACAAGGGACTGCTTTTTATTTTAAAAGATCTTCCCAAAAACAAGTAAATTTTGCAATATGTGCCCATTAACGTGTCCTACTTTTTTTTGAGATATCCTCTCGTGTTGGGCTGTCATGTTGTGCCTGAAACCCCCCCGAGTTTTTGGCTCTGGTCCCCCGGCCACAGTTGGGATTAAAACGAAAACCCATGGTTTTTGCCTTTAATATTTTGCTTTTCTTATCACTAGTGTGAACTGGGTTTTTCTGTGTGGGTGCTGATTGTTTCCCCTGGCAAACACCCGTGGCCAGGAATTTTTCCAGCACCTTTTGGGTTTTAATTTGTTCCTTCTTGGGGTGACAGCTTTTTTTCCCCCTATCGGTCTTTTGTTCCTTCGGGCCTATTGCCTAGTTCAAACCTTTTTCTTTGCCCCCTTTATATAAGGTTCTGTTCCCCCCTGCTTTGCCTGTTTTTTGGCTCATTGCCCTATAGTTCCCCCTTCCTCTCTTTTTGTTACCTTCTGTAAAACTCTGCCCTTTTGCTTGGTTTTGGGTTACTCTCTGCCTCACAAATTTCTGTACTTGGGCTTGCCGTGTGTTACCGCCCTTTTGGCCTGCCCGAAAAATTTTTCTTGTTCTGTGGTTTTTTGTCTCTGTTTTTTTTTTTCACTTGCTAAATGCATTTACCCCGTCATCGGGGTTGGGGCCGCCCCTGTTAAGGAGTCGGGCCCCCAAAAGGCGGGACGGGAGAGGGGAAAACCAGTGTCAGGGCCTAAACTTGTCTGTGTCTTTTTTGTCCCACCCCTAAAAAGTCCCGACAGGGGCTGCAAAGCTCCTCAGGTGGGCTATTTACGGGCTGTTTACTTCTCATGAAAAGGCTGTCAGCCGGGTTTCGTTTAAAAGCTACGGGACCGGGTTCTACTGAGCTAGTAGAACCCACTAAACAGGCCCCTGAATTAAAATTAAATACCAAGGGAAAACAGGACTGAGTTTAAGATGAATCAAGTAGTGGGGAAAACCCCCTTTTTAACTTACCGGTTTAACCCTTAAACTTAGAAGAGATAAAAAAAAATCAAAAGGGGAGGGGGGGTGTATCCCTTTTAAAAAATTTCCGGGTCTAAAACCCAAACCGTGGGGACAAGATATGATACAAAAAATTTACATGTGGAAAAAATTAGGGGTAGATATCCCAGGGGGGGGTAATAAAAAATAAAAAAAATTTTTTAGGGGTCTGCTATAGGCCCCCAAATTTTTTACAAAACCCAGGGAAAAGAATTTCCCTCTCAGGCAAATAAAAGAAAAGCAAAATATAATAAAGTTTTTTCTTATGGATGACTTTCCCCAGAAACCTGGGGCCCTCTCAAAAGGGAAACAGGTTTTTATCAATAACTAAAGATAATTCCCTTTTCCAAATATGTAGGACCCAACTAGAGGGAAACCTTTTTGGATTAAATATTGACTAAAAAACCTGAAAAAAAACAAAGGTTCAGGGGGGGGGGGGGGGGGAATTGGGGAACCACATTAAAAAAAAATTTACAATTATCCTCTTACCAGGGGGAAACCTTTTTCATGGTGACTTCCCTAAAAAATTTAAAAAAATTTGGTCGGGAAGGGCATTTCTAGAGCGAAAATAGTTTAAAAAGTTATAGTGACTAGGTTTTGGGGAGGGGGGTATTGATCCAAGGATTTATTTGTTTGGGCCAGATTGGAGCCCGGGAAAAATTTTTTCCCCTTTATCGAAGTTTTTGCCTTTTCTGGATAACGCTATGGGGCGTAGGGTGAATGGGTGGATGTTTTGTCTTTTTTCAGCCTTACTAAATATGTGAGTGTCATGACAGTTGGAAGAATATAAGATGAAGTCCTTCCATCCATTGATTCCAAAAGGGAAGAAAAAGGGAAAATCCAGGCAAAAAAATCGGAGTCAAACCCAAGGGCGGTTCATTATAAGGGCTCACAGTTCTGGTCGCAAAAACAGCAGTGGGGGGTGGCTAGTGATGGCGATTGTGTTGGGCAATTTTATCATTTATAGATAAAGATTTTTTTTTTTAAAAATTAACATGCCCATAGCCCATAGTCGTAATCGCCGATGGGCCCATTAGTCTTTTGGCGAGCAACAACACCCTTTATTTTTCACCCAAACAGGGTTTGGGGGAAGCTGGGGAAATTTTCATCCCAAAAAGTAAACTGGATATGTGGGTACATTTTTTTTTGTTTTAGGGATAAGTTATGCCGGGGTTTTGGGGGAAAACTGAACGCAGTGAGTGCAAAAGAAGTGGAAAAAAAAAAGGGGGCAATTTCCCTCCTTTTTAGAGGTCTGCTGGGGAAAAAAATGGTACAAAAAAATTGCTTTTTTAATTCAAGGTCACAGAAACACTGGGCTAAACCCAAAATCTCCCCTTCCCTTTTCCCAAAACCCACTCCTGCCCCCCAAAACCCCCACCTGCCCCGCCCTTTGGGGCTGCAACACCAGTAAAATTTTTAAACTTTCTCTAACTAAATAAGAAGTGAAATTCTTTTAATCTAACTTATTTTTTAGGGGTATAGTAGGTGGATGGTTTTTTTGTATTAGAAGAGGGCTTCTCTCAGAGCGTTAGAACAATTTTTTGGGGTTTTAAAGGGCCCAGGGCGTCCTGCTGGTTTAAGGGAAATTTGGAAAAAGCAGTTGCCCCAAAATAAAACCGGGTGGGGCAAAGTGATTTTTGCAGGCCCAAAGAGAAACCATACACCCCCCCAGTAAGGGTTTTGTACTCCTTCCCCACCCCCTCTATCCCCGGAGCTTTATTGGCTGGCCCCCAAAATGACAGGAAAAGTTTAAAAAGGGGGCGTTAGTAAAAGATTATCTATTAAAATTGTCTCCTAAAAATTTTTGGCGTGATCGGAAATTTTTAGATAAGCCTAAAAAAACCCTGCCGATTTCAACTTTTGTCGATAATATCACTCATCCCTAGGGGTGGCTCATGTGCTTCATAATAGTAAGATCACAGACATTCATGCAAAAAACCCTGTGAAAAAACATTACACCCAAATCAAAAAATGGTGGGCCCAAAAAAAAAGGGAAAAAAGCCTTGACTTCAATATCCTTTATAAAAAGGGGTCCCGCTCCAAACTTACAAAAAAAAGGGTTGGGGGCAGCAGAAGAAATGGAAACAGGGGGAATGGAGCGATGAGAAAAAAGTCAATTTGGGCTAGGCTCTGATTGGGGTTTAAATGGGTTTGTGTTTTTCTCTCAGTTATAGGTATCGTTGTTTTAGTTCTTTATTTTCCCTATTGTTTTTGAGCTGCCATCTGCTGACCAGAATTTTACTTTTTGCTCCCCCTGTCTTTTTTCATAAAATTTTGTTAAAGGGGGTGTTTTTTTTAGCCCTGTGCTCGTCACTTCCTGTAGCTGCCCTTTTTTTTTTATTTTTACTGTGACTGGAGCCATGTGTTGGGCTAGAGGAAGGGATTAAAATTTTTGACCAGCAGCAGAAGCAGGGAGTAAAAACCCCAAAAACAGCAGCTTCAACCCAAAGTTTTCTACCCAGGGGGAAAACAACTACAGAGAAAAACCCCAGTACCCTAATTTTAAATGATTATTGTGTAACCAAGGTGGGAATAAAACCCCATTCTGAATCTTATTTACTGTTTTTGTTAATTTTATTTCCCCATAATTTTGCCGCTTGGGGCCCGTTGGTTTTTTCCCCCCCCCCTCCACATTTGGATACAAAAAGGGAGTCTCCCAAACCCCTATCCAACCCGTCGTTACCCTTAAATTTGCCTCATGTGGGGGGCAGAAACCCTGGGCCAAAAAAATCAAAAGGGAAAAGGGGGGTAATGGATTTTAAAAAAAATTTTAAATAACAGTTAAGTTCGGTGGGGGAAGCCTGGGTGATAGAAGTTCTTTCCCCAGCTCAAAGCATTTTGGGCACTTGGCCCGGATTTAAAGGTGGTTCAATGTGAGCTACATGTGAGTATCCTTCAAGTGATTTACTTTGTACACTTTAGTACATGGGGTTTAAAAAGGACCCAAAGAAGTGTTTCCAAAAGGACAAACCCCAAGCTTTTATCGAGATTGGCGGGAAAAAATGGTTCAATGAAAATAGAGCACAGTTGCTGGATTGGCCCCCACCCGTCCCCAGACCTCAACTAATCCAAAAACTTGTGGGTAGGGGTTTAAGAAAAAGCGGTTCATTTCCCCAAGTGAGTTTACCGTATGCACAACATTGGGGGGAAAGTGTAGAAAAGACCTGGAATCAGATTTAGTTTGGGGAATTTTGAATCTAATGGAGGGGCATGCCCAGAAGAATTTTAGGCAAACGGGTTTTGAAACCCCAAAGGTGGATTTTCAAATTATAACAAAATAATGAAAAAGAAAAATTTTTATTTTAGAAGCAAAAAATGTAAAAAATGCAGACATGACAAGGGAAACTGCATTACTAAGCTGATGTTAACAGTTTTCTCGTTTTAAATTTATGTTGAGATAGCCAAGATGATTGGGCTGTATTCATACCCCAAAAAATGGTAGTCTCAATTCAAAAACTGGGAGTGGGATTGGGGAAGGTTTTGTAGCCCGAAAATCAAAAGGGACTAAAAAATTGTTACCCCTTTTGCTTGTCAGTGTACCTCTGCTTTGCTTCCAACAGGACATTCTCACAGTAACCACTAATTAGCTGCTACAGTCCTGTGCTTCTTCCCTTATTTCACTTTTCAGAAGTGAACATTGTTATCCTTTTGCTTGTCAGAGTAAACAGAAGACTGGGGAGACCCAGCACTGCAAGGCCATGTTCACACAGCTTATTTGTCCACGGATTGGCACCGTACTCCGCGCCGGATTTGCGCTGCAGTACGGTGCCAATCCGTCGGAGTAATTACGGTAATCCACGCTCTCATAGAGAACAGTGGATTCTTTCGCTCCTCCCCGCTCGGCGAATCCGCCGGGCGGGGAGAAAGGGACATGCACATTATCCAGGCGCAATACACGCCGTGGATAATGGAAGTCTATGGGGCCAGCGGGCCGCGCCCCCCCCCCGCCCTTTTTTCACGCCGGAATTGCGAGCGCAATCCAGCTCGCAAATCCGCCGTGAATAAGCCATGTGAACGGGGCCTAATCGAGGAGCGGAGGAAGGTGAGTATAGGCTTTTTTTATTTATTTTTTTTACTGTTATTTATTTGAATAGCTGCACAGTATGTATGGTTTACAGTAAAGCCATTAGCAAACAAACTTTTTGAAGCTGAAGTTAATTTTACACACTGAATCACATGCCAGTGCTGTTGGGACCACATCGGGTACACCACAACCACTATTTGTGAACCTGGAATCAGCAAAATGGCTGGACAGAAACCTGTCATATGTGAATCCCAGTAGCTCTCCAGTATAAAGCACATCGCTTCCAACTGTTCATTTTGCACATTTCCTCCCTTTCTGTTATATGCCTGTGTAGTATAAATCTACAAATCATTTTAACTTAGATTTCACTTCCCATGACCACTTATGCCAGCCCAGCTACATGGACAAAATGACTTTTGTCCCAGACATTACAGTGCAATACTCTAAGCTGCATGCACAGGAAAATACATAGGGGGGCATGTATGAAATTTGTTAACGCCAAATTTCATGCGCATAATAAAAGCTACAATGCGCCTGATTTATGAACCTGCTCTATAGGAGGTCATAAATCAGGCGCATTCTAGTGCTAATACGACATTCCTGGCTCAGTAATACCACTTTGTAAGTGGTATACCTGTTCCAGCAGTAGTGCACCT
This sequence comes from Phyllomedusa bahiana, assembly GCA_025379985.1. Classification (NCBI taxonomy): domain Eukaryota; kingdom Metazoa; phylum Chordata; class Amphibia; order Anura; family Hylidae; genus Phyllomedusa; species Phyllomedusa bahiana. Next base: position 8,614 of record JAODAL010049628.1, on the reverse strand, counting down.
AGAAATGCCGTAGCGAAGCTATAAATCTATAGCTTCGCTACAGTTCTAGTGCGCCCCGCTTCCTGCCCCCCGAAATCAGGCGCATTACAAAGAATGTAGCGAACGGGGCTGCGACTGATACCGCGCTGAAAAGACGCCTGGTGAAGCCCTGTTTATACATGCCGCCCATAATATATTAGGCATATAACACTAAGTAAAACTATGAATATACTGTAGTATATAATAATGCTGAAAAATTAGACAATAATAATTACTCACATATGGATTCAATATCATTGTCAGGTGCCTTTAACTACACAAAAACTCAAGCAGGAGAGATCCCTGTATCTTGTGTTTCTTGTTCTTACCAAAGAATTGACAGGGAACATGGTTCATGGTGACACCTCTGCTCCATGTCACAAGTGAAACTGACGAAGCGTTAAAGTGGCAGTGAAGAATGAGAAATAGTGAGACGGTGAAAGAGCTTTTCATTGAAGGACTCTGTATTTAAAAACAGTATTAGTTAAAGAAAAAGTTCAGGTTGAAAAGTGTCCTAGTTTAACTGTATGCTTATGTGCAAATAAAAGCAAATAAAGGTGCATATACCCAAATTCCCTTCCATTTTACCACATTTAAAATCACAATTTTACTTGCTACTTTATTATTGCTTATGATTCGAAAAACATAAAGTAACATATTTGGTCACAGCAATTTAGGGATCTCAGAGGTATGTAAAAAATATAAGTACTCTAATTCAATGGAAATGAAACCTCTTTACAGCCTTAAAACCTGTCAAAGGGTTTATGCTACCATGAGAGCAGGATGTGAAAGAGGAGAAGCTGGGCTTTGTGATGTGTAGGTTTCTATAAGTTGAAGAAAAAAGCACAGAAAATATGGTATTCTGGTTTCATTGATTGGCTTCAAACATGTAGGCAATGGTAAATAAAAACTATTTCTAAATACATTGTTGTTTTGATTTTGCTTCACTTCAGAGTTAGGTGCAGATCTTATCTCCTGCTTGTGTACACAACCTTCCCTAGTTTCTGGCCACATCTCTCTGCTTTCATTGTTTCAGCAGGGGTCGGGATGGTGATGTCACTACCTGCTGTTTCTTATCTTGAAAGATAGAGGGTTGTTTACATTAGTTACTGACAAGCTTTAACCCTTTATAGCTCTGTAGCCTTGTGCATTACAGTTTACAAACCTCCTGCCCTCATGTCACTGTAACAAGATAGCGATAGTTGAGCTGATATGCCACCAACAGCCTAGCCAGAAAGTGTGAGCCTGAAGAAGTGGTGTGGCATAATAACAAAGGATATATATAACAGTACCCAGGTGGCAGGTGGGAGGACGCCAGTTATTTTGAGTCCAGTTCAGTTGGTTGATAGTACAGTACAGTGCCTGTACTACCAGCCATGGCCTAGTCAGAGATCTCCATTATTCATCAACTTAAAGATAGGCAAAATAATGGTTTTATACCTATCCTAAACTTGGAAGAAGACCTGTTTGCAGTTGCAGTAACATCTCCGAAGATATGGAAATAAGGGGGGCCACAAACCTTGTTAAGATTATTAGCTGGCCCAGCTCAACTTAAACGGGTGTTTTCACCATCCAAGCAAGGGCTGCTAGAGCAGAGAGAGGTGATTGGTAACTCAGGGAACAAGGGCGTAACTAGAGAAGCTTTGGCTCCATTGCAAACTTTTGGATGCGCCCGCTCCCACCCCCCGACCATGAACATTTACCGGTGCCTGTTAATAACAGTCATGCAGTTACTAGATAATACAAAGTTCCCACCATACCAAGACCAACATGACACTACTGACATATTACATAAGGACCCGATTAGATAGGTCTCAATTAGGAAGGTAGGCTACAGGATGGTAAGTAGTAAGATTGGTCCAGGTAGGCAGTAGTTAGGCCCCAGTTAGGTAGATGGGCAGGCCCCAGGTAGGTAGATGTCTGGTAGCTAGGTAGGTTGTAGGTGGGCCCCAGTCAACTAAACTGTTGGTGGGCCCCAGTCAACTAAACTGTTCGTGGGCCCCAGGTAACTAGGTAGACTGTAGCTAGGCTCTAGATAGGTAGGTAGACTGTGGGTGAGACCCACATGGGTAGGTAGGCTGTAGATGGGTCACTAGGTAGGTATGCCGCATGTGGTAGGTAGGCTGTAGGTGAGCCCCAGGCAACTAGGTTATTAGGCTGGGCCCCTGGCAGGTAGGTATGCTGTAGGTGGACCCTGTGGTAGGTAGGTAGGCTATAAGTGGGCCTCTGGTACGTAGGTATGCTGTAGGTGGGCCCAGTGGTAGATAGGTAGGCTAAAGGTGGACCCCTAGTAGGTAGGTTAAGATGAACCACTGGTATGTAGGTAGGCTATAGGGAGGCTCATGGTAGGTAGGCTATAGGTGGGCCCCTGGTAGGTAGATAGGCTGGGCCCCATTAATAAAAAAGAAAAGATCATGAACTCACCTGTCTGTCGTTCCCCCAAGGCGATGAGTGGCAGGCCAGCTTCTCCCTGGGAAGCCTGGCGTGGTCAGTGTGATGATATGACGTCATTGCGACACCCATGTCATTACTAGAGGCCGTCGTCTATTAGGCTTAAAGGGGACCTATCACCTCCAGAGAAACCTCATGAAGTAACAGAAGACTGAAATACAAACACTTTCTCAAATATTCTTCATTAAGAAAATCAAAGCATTTCACCCTCAATTCAGTTTTTTTAAAAAAAATGTGCTGGCCCTTTAAGACAGCTCTGAAGTCGGGCCAAGACAGCACTTGACAACTTGATGGATCACTATGTTGACAGTTGTGTGAAAGTAAGGGTACATTCACATGGCGTAATTGTGGGGCATATTTCAGTGCGTAATTGTGCTGCAATACGCCCGAAATGCACCCCGCAATTATGGTAATTCATAGCTCTCATAGTTATCTATGAATTACTCCCATCTTCCCTGGTGTACAATACGTGTGCATTGTTTGCTGGGAGAAAGAAGTGATATGTCACTTCTTTCCTCTGTTTAGGTGCCGTGGATAATCGAAGTGAATGGGACCCCACCCCCCGCACTTTAGAAGTACGCGCTGGCCAGTGCATACTTATAAAACACCCGGTGTATTGTGGCGCGCACGGTATGTGCCGCGATATGCTGTGTGAACATACCCTAACTGTTTCTGAGCTGGGAGAGTCCACTGTGCAAAGGGGAGCCTGTAAGTCTACATCATGTTTACACCAGCAGCAGTGTAATATAGATGCCTGTGTGCTATTGAGGAGGAGGCTGAAACAACAGAAAATTCTGTGTCCTCAGTGTGCTGCGTCTGCTGTACTGTATGTAGTGCGAGACTCAGATCACCCTGTATAAGCAGCTGTGCCCTCAGCTCTCCCTGCACAGTTGGTATCCCACCTAATGATTCCTTCTAGATGAGGCTCTCCTTAGTTACAAAGTGAAAGTAAACTTGTCCCCTGTAAAACTGAGGGAAATGCTCTGGATCTAATGACATGTATTTGAGAACAGACTTATAATTTCATCTACTAGCAATTTTTGTGCATTAGTGTGGAGGTGGTAGGTAGCGGAGCAGAGGAATGGCGGTGTTCTGCTCTGCTAAGGCCATTCAGTCACTGCCTCTGAACACTCGGGACAGAGGACCCGGCGTTTTGAGACAGGATGCGCTGGGCTTCCCTGCTAGACAAGCTTATGTACACAAGCAGAACATAAGAACTGCTCTAGCTCTGAAAGAAAGCAAAATCAGCACATCACTGTATTTAGTAATAGTCTTTATCTTTGCCTACATGCTTCAAGCTAATTTATCTGCTGAGAATACCCTTTTATGTATTTGTGCAACTGTGAAGTTGTTTTATAGATTTAGCCTTGTACCCTGCAGTTGGGAATTGCTGGCATAAGGATATAACACTGAGAAGTATTACCACTCCTGCTTCAGGCATCAAGTTTTGAGACCGACTTGATCTTCTGTAAGAGAATGAAAGAAGGACTGCATTGGGTGTGACATCTAGCCTTGAATAAAGAAACGGTATTGCACATTTACATTGCCTTATGTCTTTTCCGTCTGTTCTATCAAGGGCATCTTAACCTCGCCAAGGCAGGGTGATCATCCAATAGTTTGTATGGGCTTGCAGAACAACATCAACTCCCTACTACAGACCCCCTCTTCATTGAATGATCCAGGGTGCTAGAAATGGATTGGTGGAGAACCTAAACCACCATTGTGACAAGTGAGAACAGGTAGTACTCCCATCCTCTTGTCTGCCATCTCTTGATCATTACCTTTATAGAGAGCAAATTATCAACAATTGTTGTTGGCCTGGCAAACAGGACTTTGACTTTCAGTTTTTTTTTTTTTTTTCTCTTTTTGCTCAGAAATCCTGCTTCAAATCATACAAACCTGTATATCAAAGAGCTCAGCAACTCTTCCTCTATCACTGCGTTTCACATAAAGGGCCTAATTTACCCCGTCGGTTTCCATTTAAAATAATTTTTTACTTTTACCAACTATAAGTGGATGGCTGGCAAGGGGGGTGGTAAAATTAAACTCTAAAACAAAACTTTCTTTTCTGTTTTCATAAAGGGGGGTCTTCTTTTCCAAAAAAGTATCTTTTCAAAAAAAGTGATCAAGTGGAAAAAAATGTGTTCGTTTTTAATTGTTGAGAGGCCTAAACCTCATTGATGGTTTAGGTGTTTAAAAAAAAAAAAAAAGATAAAAATGGGGAAACTTTAAAAACATTTAAACACCCCCTGTGAGAAGTACATACCTTACGGGAAAAAAAATATTAGAAACAGGGAAAAACCAATGTGGTTAACGGATTATTTTTTTAAAATGTTACAGAAACCTAATAAAAAGTGATCAAAGGTCATATGCCCCCATAAAGGTACAATAAAAAGTAAAAACTCCGCAAAAAACAAGGCCATAATAGTCGAATAGGACAACATAAAAAACTATTTTTTTATGGGCTATTTTAAATTTGTAAAAGAATAAAACTAAAAAAATATATAAAATGTAAATCATTGCAATTTTAATGTTAGTAAAGTTATCCTGTCATTTATCCCGTACAGTGAACACTGTAAAATTTAAACGCAATAAACAATGCCAGAACTGTGTTTTTCCCCCCATTTTCATGGCCCAGTGCTAAAAAGAACTATGGAACACCTGTGCGCCCAAAAAGCACAATACAACCCTAGATGAGATCCCTGAGGGGTGTTGAATCCAGAACGGGGTGACTTCAAGAAGCTTTCACCAATTCTGGTACTTTGGGAGCTTTGCAAATGCAACATGGCCACATCAAAATCTGCGTTCAAAAAGCCAAATAAAGCTCCATCCCTTGTACGCCCTGCCATGCGTCCAAACAGCAGTTTACACCCACATTTAGGGAATTGCTGAACTTGGAAGAAATTGCGTAACACAATTTGGGGTGCTTTTTTTCCAGGATTCCTTGTAACAATTAAACATTTTCAGCTAAAATTACAGATTACTGGAAAAAAATATTTTTTTCATTTTCACAGCCTAACGATAAAAATAATTGTGAAACATCTATGGGGTCGATATACTCACTGCGATATACTCACTGCACTCCTGGATATATTCCTTAAGGGGTGTAGTTTCCAATATGGGGTCATTTTAGGGGTGTTTATTAAGTTTTAGCCCTTTAGGGGGTCGGCAAACCTGAAATGGCGCCTAAAGAAAATCATAATGAAAATGAGACCCCAGAGTCCGGTAGGGGCGCCTCCTATTCTGGGGCTTTTGGTTGAGCCGAATAGCGTACTAGGGCCACATATGGGATATCTCCGAAAACAGCAGAATCTGGAGAATCAATACTAAGTTGTGTTTCCCTGGTCACCTCTACCATGTTCTTGTGAATAATGGATACAAATTGAAAATCTGCAAAAAAAGTGAAATTTCCCCTCCACTTTACTTTAATTCCTGTGAAACACTTAATGGGTTAATAAACTTTCTGAATGCTGTTTTGAAAACTTTAAGGGGTGTAGTTTCTGAGATAAAGTCATTTTTGGGGGTATCTAATATACAGGCTAATCATAGTCACATCAGAACTGGACTCGCCCCTAAAAAAATGTATATTGCAAATTTTCTTGAAAATTTGAAAATTACTACTAAATTTCTAAGCCCCCTAATGTCGTAAAAAAACTCCAGACATTTAAAAGAATAATGCCAACCTGCAGTTGACATATGGTAGATGCTAATTATAAACTATTTTAAATGTAATAATAATCTGTCTTACACGCAGAAATTTTTGAAGTTAGAAAATGGTAAATTTTTTAAATTTTTCACGACACTTTGAAATTTTTCACAAATAAACAAAGACTTTTTGGACCAAAATTTCTTACTATCTTAAACCACAATGTATCATGAGAAAGCATTCTCTGAATCACATGGATAGGTAAAAGTATCAAAAAGTTATTCTCACATAAAGTGACACATGCCAAATTAAAAAAAATGGGGCTCTGTCAGAGGTCAAAACTGGCTCCGGCAGTAAGGGGTTAATTATATTAAAGGTCAATATAGAGATCTCTCCAAGGATCTATTTATACCCAGGACTATATCGAGAACAAGAGGTCATCCTCCACGCCAAGCGGAAAGAACGTTTCTTAATAAACATAAACATAGAAAGGGATTCTTTAATGTAAGAGCAGTGAGACTGTGGAGCTCTCAGCCAGAGTAGCTTGTCATGGTGAATTCAATACCAGAATTAAAAAAGGGTCTGGATGCATTTTTAGAGCGTAATAGTATAACAAGTCATAGTTACTACGATTCTGCAGAAGGGTCGTTGATACTGGGATTTATTCTGATTGTCAGATTGGAGTCTGGAAGGAATTTTTTCCCTAAAATGAGGACAATTGGCTTTATGACTTTAAATGAAGATATTAATAAAAATAAATTTTATACAGGTTCATGACCAGAACTGTGTATTTAGCTATAACGAAGCATTTAATTGTAGACAATTGGCTTCTACCAATTGGTTTTTTTTTTTGCCTTCCTCTGGATTAACATTAAAGGAAAATAGGCTGAACTTGATGGTCGTCTGTCTTTTTCCGGCCTTACAAACTATGTAACTATGTAATCAAGCATGAAAAAATATGCAATAACTTATGAAGAAAACTTTTGCCACCAAATTAATTTAAACATAGTGATTCATATACTCTAAGGCCCCGTTCACACGGCTTATTTCCGACGGATTTGTGCGCCGTATTGAGCGCACAAATCCGCCGTGAATAAGGGACGGGACGGGGGCGGGGCCGGAGCGCGGCGGGGGCGCCGCTCCCGGCCCCATAGACAATGCATTGTTTACGGCGCGTCCGCGCCGTAAATAATGTGCATGTCACTTTCTCCCCCCGCGGCGGATTTGCCGAGCGGGGAGGAGCGACGGAATCCACTGTTCTCTATGAGAGCAGTGGATTACCGTAATGACTCCGACGGATTGGCGCCGTATTGAAGCGCAAATCGGCGCGGAATACGGCGCCAAATCCTTGGCAAATAAGCCGTGTGAACGGGGCCTAAGAGATAAAATATTTATGACAGAACGCTAGAATAATATCAAGTTGTAGCCAAACATAAAGATTTTAGATATGTTTACAAAGTCAGTTATTTACCACTCCAGTTGGTGCCCAACTCATCTGCTGTCAGGCACTTACATGAGTATAAATGATACAAATATAAACAAACTTTAGAGGCCTAACTGCGACAAAGACGACAAATAGGAATATTGCATCAAATAATATGAAATTCTTTGGTGTGCGTATAATGAACTGTATATTGTTTAATATATGTTCTTTCTCCTGAGTGCTACTGAAGCGTGGTGCAGGTCGTCTGTCTGCAGCAAGGCTAAAAGATGTTGCTCCACAGAGGGGTTTGGCAGCTCCCAGCACAGTAACTGGTAGGAATGGAGCTGTAGTTAACAGCTCTGTTCCTAGAGCAGTCTCTGTAAACATCGGGGAGTGAAGGAAACCTCTGTTGCCTGGCATTTAACACTTTGATTGTCACAGTCAATGATCACTGCATATTCAAAGGGAATTCCCATGCTCCATCTGGTCATCGGGACTCCCAGTGACCTGATGTAGACCGGGAAATGTCTGTACAGTCAGCCCTGGGGAACTAAGGTGGCTGTTGTATAGCAAGCCTGCAGTCAGGACACATTGTGTACTGCCCTGACTGCAGTTTGTGTCATACTGACAAAGAAGGTAATGTATTAGTATACATGAATATGCTAATACCTTACTAAGTGTAAACAAAGGTGTTCTATAGTTATCCCTTTATGGGATTAAAAAAAGTATAAAAAAAAACTTTAAAAAGTGTAGAAAAAAATAAATAATAAAATAAAAATAAATAATAAAAAAAATCATGGTTCATACATTACACACACAAAAAAAGCTACACATATTAGGTATCTATAAAAACTTAAGAACCTGTCAAGTTAATTTAAACAGGTTTTTAGCGTGACATGTGAATGGTGTAAATAAATAAATTTATATGTTCACTCTGTAAAAAAGATTTTTTTTAAATTCTGCAGTAATTTATTTGTAAACTTCAACTACACAAAAAATACAACTTCTCCTGCATAAAACAAATCCTCATACAACTGTGTTACTTAAAAAATAAAAAAAGTTTCTGCTAAAATGCA